>BPLS01022737.1:20425-45285 GCA_019656275.1 Rhododendron kiyosumense
TGGTGGTGGGGGTGTAGTGGGGGTGGTTGAGTGACGACAATGGTGGTGATGGTGGTGGTGGTGGAGTGATGGTGGTTGTGGTGGTGATAACGCGGTAGTGGGGGTAGTGGAGTAGTGATGGTGGTGGTGGTGAAGGGAGCGGTGGCAGTTGTGGTGGTGGGGGTGTAGTGGGGGTGGGGGTGGTTGAGTGACGACGATGGTGGTGGACTGATGGTGGTGGTGGTTGAATGCAAGCATGTAAGAATTCAGCCAGAAAAGCTAATTAATTTTTATCTAACTTTTTACATTATATTTTAAGTGGAACTTAATCTGTTAAGCAATGTAAAATATAGTTATCAAACTTACATAATCACTTATTACTTAATTGGTTCAATTTTAAGCGTGGAATATGGAGTATCAAACAAATAGTGGCTTGTAATGTTGTGGCCCTTGTGCCTTTCTACTTTCTTCTCGCCTTTCTCCTTCTCCTTTCTAAATCACATCTGTTACGCAAATAATAGTACTATAGAGAGGGCTTACTTGAATTCTGATAGCAGCATCACGCAAACTGAGAAAGTCTTTTCGGATCTTCCAAGTACGGAACCTATGTTGAATCCGAACAGCTGCTGACATCGCCGCCGCCATGGGCTCTGCTCTTTTCACGTGTTCCAAGACTTCGGGGAAATCGAATACGGCTGGGCTGACTCGCTCAGGAAAATTCAGCACTGCCCTCGTGCCACGAAACCTTAAAGCCGCCTCGTCATAAGCCCTTGCTGCGGCCTCAGCAGTATCAAAAGTCCCGAGCCAAACCCTCGCGCCCTTCTTAGGATCCCGTATCTCCGCCACCCACTTTCCCCAAGGCCGTTGTCTCACTCCCCTATAACGCCCCCACCGCACCGACGCTGGCTCCACGGTCTCCACCAACTGGCTCATCGACGTGGCCGTAGCCGTAGTCGTAGGTGGCTCCGTTAAATTGTACGGCGACCTAACGGCTTCACAAAAAAACCCGTAAATGACCATGTCTTTCGAGTCAAAAATATGTGAGACGAGATCGTCCCAATCCTGCGGGTCACGAGTCTTGGCCGTCCAGTACGGCGGCCGTTCAACGAGGTGATTGTGCTTTTGATTTTGTGACGGAGGGGAATAGAAGCAGTTCAACCCCTCGGACTCTCCAATAACCGCACCCATTGACAGAGTTACCAAAGCCAACCAATAGAAAAGAAGCACTAATTAGGGTTTGAGAGAATATTTCGCCCCAAATCAAATGGCGAAACAAGAGATTAAACCCGAAATTAGTTGCAAACCCAGGTGAAAAAAGAAGCAGAATTTGAGAACCCAGATCCTAATTTAATCTGAGAAACGGATAAACGAATTTTTAACAGGACACTAAAAGGATTCGGATTTTTAGGAGGGATTGTTCCTAATAAACCTGTAAGATCAAATCGATCGCTCGAGAGACAGAGATAATTGGGCGAGAAAGCTGCCACTTCAATGTGGAGACAAGAGAATCCACAGATAGAAGTGGGAGGGCGTTGCCGTTTCCTACCGCATATTTATTCTTGAAAAATATATCTGTCTTCTTCAGTCACCATCTTCGACGAAAAAGAAATGCAAAGGTGGAGGTAGTTTCAAACGGTCGTTCGGTCGGAAAAGGCTGGAGGCGCCGGAGTGGTAGATAAAGTCTTGATTTGCGACTGATTTCGTCTTCAATCCTTACGGTTCAAAAGATTCAAAACGATAGAACAGTCGGAGCAAATTTGACACGTGACGCACGTCACAGCCGAAGTTCTTTAGTACGGTCATAAGGACGTAAAAATACATATTTTTCATATCTTTTTGTGTGCTTATTAACTGTCTAATAAGCTGGCAATAGAAAGATCGTATTTGCTAAAACAGTCATTATTCAACTTTTAACTACTCCATTTCTTGTTACTCCCTCCGTCCCAAATTTATTGTCCTTTTTTGATATTCGTGCAGTTTTCAATCGCTTATATCTTTCAATGTGAATATCCAAAAATATGCAATATGGATCTTATTTGATAGATTTCAATTTGTTCTATAATACAAAGATGTCAAAATCATGAAAAATATTATAGATTGAAAGATATAAGCGAGAGACAAAAAAGTGAAAAAGGAATAATGGACAATGAAAATGGGACGGAGGGAGTATCTTTTATTGTCAGCTCAATGACCTAACAATAGAAAAATTGTATTTGCTAAAATAGTCATTATTCAACTTTTAACTACAACGGTACTTTTTAGTTTTTTGCCAAATTTATTGTCATTCGTTTCCAATAGAGGAATCAAATTTAGGGGCATCCATCCTAAGCTCTAAGATCAATGGATCGATAGGGAGACAAACATTTTTTTCTTTTGTCAAAATGATTATAGCTTCATTGATAATAAATTAATGTACATAAAATAATCAATCATATAAAAATAGCATCCACCTTTAATTAAAAGACTGAAAATCCAGAAAGGAGGATAGTCTTTCTAGGTATAGACATTCGAACCACTATCGCCTTTCATAACCACCGCAAAAGGAGCACCGCATTGGCACTCATACACCAAAAGAAAAACTCATTGTTCAAACGCATACTTGAAACATCGAGTATCCTCAGTAATCACGTCCACATGCCAAAAAGAAAAAAACACGTCTACACACTGATTGCCAGCCAGCCAGTCCAACCGATCTAATTCGTCATTGGACCACTATCAGCGTTGTCTTGCTTCATCAAAGGACCATCACCACTACCATTGTTGAAATCTCAAACAGTACCTTGATGATAAAGGAGAAGCTGAGAGAAAGGAAAAGAAGGAAAAACACATAGAAAAACCTCAAATCTAATATCGAGATAAAAGACCCTCGCTAAAAAGGAGAAATTATTAAAAGCGAGAAAAATGATTATCACTTGGGACGAAGGAAAACACTTATCAAAATCAAAGCGTACTCCACCCTTGCCGCCACATTAGAGTGGTGAAAAGCCTAGGGGAGGGAAAAGAAGAGCAATGACGACTAGGGATTTTTTAGTCGCCATTATCTCTCCCCTAAGATTTTCCCCCTAGACAAATACGATAGGACGAGAAAGCGAGCGGCTGCTTAAACGCCAACTCCAATCATTACACAGAGAGACCAGAGAGTTAAAAGAGTTCCCATGTTTCTATGGCATCGATCGGCCGACCCCTGCACTTAAAAGAGTGCGGCGCCCCTTGGTCTGAACTCTGAAGTTGAGATCTCCAACTTTAACAACCATGACTCGAATTATTGCAGCTTCTCATAGTTGGCCGATTAATTTTCCAATACGCTAGCCCCAGTGGATCGGCTGCATATAACTATAAGAGCCCACGGCTTAGGGATCTGCTCCCTTCTGAAATCTCATATTCGAAAATTTTTACGTATTGTGATGAATGATTTTGGAATCATTACATACAGAGTTTTGGTTTGGCTTTAATTGGGATTCTCGCTAGTAGACGATGGAATTTGTCATCAAAGATTAATCGAAGTGCACATCAACAATCCTATATAGAAATTTGAAATAATGTTTAATAACTTGGAATTTTACGAGGTTTTTTTTTTTCTATGCGTACATTGGAATTTCAAGAACCTTTTTTTTCCTCTCTCGAAACTTGCAAAACGAAGATAATTGAGAATATTAGAAGTTGAGCAGGACCACGGGTGCAGCCGTGTGTATACGTACTTTTTTTTTTTTTTGATCCACTGTGTATACGTACTTTGACTTGGTGTCTCATCGTGACTACTTTCGATTCAGAACCCAAAATCTGTAAAGCCCATCAATTTTGTTTTTCGTCTTATAATTGGATTCCAAGTGCTTGTTACTCTCGTGTTTATGGTGTTTTGCTGATTGAACCCCCATTCCATTGGGTAATACTCCTATCGATTTGCTACATGAAAATAATGTCTTTGACGAATTAAATTCGGTTCCATTCGACTCGTTTGAGTTTATCGAGTGTTGCCGAGCCAAGCCTGAGCTTTAAAAAAAAAAAGTAGACGAGCCAACTCAAGCTCAATTGCATGTGTGCCGTGCCCAAGCTGCAGTGGCAGACCCAGGAATTTCATATACTGGGAGCACTTATTATTCACAATTTTAAAAAATATTTCTTTGTATGTATATCACTAAATTATCGTTTAACCATTAAATATTGATTATTCATTCTATTCCGCAACCGATTTTTCACAATATTTAAGGCTGAAAATACCCTTTCAACTGTCGCGGTGGCAACCGTAAGATTAATGCCAAAGTCAATAGCAAGTAAACTAAAAGATCGATATAATAATTTAGTAATTTAATTTTCATAATATTGTGGACTGAGAGGAAAACAAAAAGAGATGGAACAAAAATTTAAAAAAAAAGAAAAGGAAAAGAGGTAGAACGAAAATAAAGAACTAAATGTAAGAGTTAGAAAGAAAATGAGAAAAAAAAAAAAAAAACACAAGAGATAGAGGGACTTGGGAATTAAACTCAAGCCATTGGAACTTTTCACAATTTGTGATGACCACTGCATCATGCTAATGATTTGTAATGATATAGGAGACTTTTTGCATACCCGTAAGTACATAGTTGTACCACGTTAATATTTTTAAAAAAAATGTGTTCACATAAGTCAAGTAAAAATTTAATGTCCACAAAAAAAAAAATATGGGTAGGGGAATCAAACCCCAGCTACATTGTCTCTATCTTACACGATTACCACTCTGACAAAGCAGAATTCTATGTTGACTTCTAGAGATATACTATATTTAACCTATCTATGTGAAATATTTTGATTTTTCAAAAGCCTCTGGGGGCACATGACCTCACGTGCCGTAAGAGCATCTCCAATCCATCAAAAATAGAGGATGGAAGTGACACATTGAGGGGAGATTTTGTAATTTATTTCCTTTTTTCTTCACTTTTTGTATTTTTTGGGAGAATATTTGAGGGACCCACTGTCCTTTTTTGAGTTTGGTCCTCCAAATTTGCTTTTGGTCCTCCATTTTTAGAGGACCAAATTTACTTTTGGAGGACCAAATTCAAAAAAGGACAGTGGGTCCCGCAAATATTCTCCCAAAAAATACAAAAAGTGAAGAAAAAAGGGAATAAATTACAAAATCTCCCCTCAATGTGTCACTTCCATCCTCTATTTTTGATGGATTGGAGATGCTCTAACATGGGTCCGCTCAAGCCGTGTAATGCCCCCTTCTAACGGTCAACGGTGGATGCAGAATTTGTGTCTAATAGGGACTCAAATCACGTTTATTTTCATATTGCTAATAAAATAGGAAAATGATTTTCACACTTCATTTTTTGATAAATGCACTCTACTTCCTGCCTTGTAGTGACAAAATTTTAAAAATTTAGTAAAAACAAAAAATGAAGTGCATTTATCGAAAAGGGGAGATCACTACCCAGAAAATATATGTTTAATTAGTATATATTGCTACTTGTGATGTTCTAAAAAAGGCAATATTACATATCTGTGTGTAGAAAATTTATAGGGAATTTTATCCTTAAAAACTTAAAAAGTGAATGACGTTTTGTCATCGTGGAAGAGCAGAGGGATGGGAAAAGAGATGGAGACTGGAGAGAGAGAAGGAGAGAGAGAGAGAGGCACAATTTTTTTTCTTTCGTGTTGTTTTAAGAGATTTTTACCTCTAAGTACAAAAAAATGAAACTTAATTCTCATTAAGAAGAGATGGAATAATTAATTACTATTAAGTCCACATTTACAAAAATACATTTACGATTAATAGAAGTGTCCCCTAGAGTTTTAGGGTATCCTAGTGGGTACCCTAGTACCCTTGGGTACTTTAAGATTTTAGGGTATCCTAGGATTTTAGAGTACTCTAGAGTTTTAGGATTTAGGATATCCTAGGGTTAAGAGTACCCTAGAGCATACAAGTTAGTTTAGTTTCGTACCTATTAGGCTGCAACTTTTATTGTGTTAAGGCAGAGCTTTCATTTTTGTGATGAATCTTTAACATCATTATGCACATATGATTACTATAGTATTTATTTTCCTCTTATGTACAACCGTCTTTTCTATTAGACCACGTGATCATCAATTAATAATAGAAAACAAACTTTAATATAGATTTAAGCTTAAATTTCTTTAGTGTTACAATGTAGTCGTATTATGTTGGTGTGTAGATACAATTTTCAATGTATTTTGAAGAATGGACATAATCATTACGATTCATGATTCGATTCAATCAATCCGATTCACGATCTGACAACCTTGATTCCTATATAATGACTTAATTGGCCATCTGATCTCATACTTGTGGATCAAATGGAGCCAGAGTCCAACGGATTTTTTAGGGACTAGGTCTGTTTTTAGTTTCGAAATTGCTCCCTTTGTTTGTGATTAGAGTAGTTACTGCAATCCTGTTCATTGCTCTTACTGGTCGAAGCAATTAGATGTGGTGAATCAAACAATTTGCGGTGATAGTGTTTCTTCTTCTTTAGATGTTTCCTGATGGCCCTTTTTGGTAAATTTGCTTTTGAGTTTTTTTTAAGAAGTACCAGCGCATGAAATGCACCATGTTGAAGATGATGGAAGCTGAATTTATGATTATTGTTTTTCTTACATGCAATTCTCTCAAACCAGAAGACAAGTAATTTACATCTCTATACCCGGATGCATATACCCGTGTCATGCACGTGTTATGTGCTGAACATATGCCGGTAAGACCTAATCCGTAGATACCCTTCGAACTTAGTTACAAGAGCACACCTGTGTGGATCAAAATGCTCATGTACCGAAAAATGTTTGTAACTACCACAGACGTTTACCTCTGTTATCAATCGACAGTATGAATCATATTTCTGTTTTGTATCTAATTTTTGAGAAGGGCGATGGCAATGAAAATTGGTGGAGAAGGAAACAGATAGATTGCAACATGGACCACGAAGTGGTGGCATCTTGTAGCAGCGGCGAATGGGAGAGATATGGAGTTGGTGGTGAGATTGTAAAAGATAAACAGAAAAATGAATTTTATGGAAATTCAACTACGTTGTTGCCGCTGCCAGGATGCCTTGTGTATATGGGTCCACCTAGCCCACTGTACTGTCGAAACATCATCTTTATCTTTTTGCCATCAATGGAAGAAGTCTATTAATGAGGCTCTTGACTTTGTTGTTGGTTAGCAATTTAGAACATTCGTGTCCAAGCTGTGTTCTTCAAGTGTCCGAATAAAAAAAAATTATATTAAATACTTTGACAAGCATCATGGCATGTTTGAGATCGACGCATGTCTATGACTGATATGCGGTCAATTCAATCACGCAATGGTGGGCCCCAACCCGCAAAAGAAAACAGAGAGAGATCACTAAATTCTCTTTTCAGAGCATTAATTTTGTATCTTTATGATAATGGTATGTTGTCCTTTAAACTCCAAATAGTTTTACCTTAAGCACCTATTTATGCTTATTTGTGCTTTGCATATATTTGCTATTCTGTGATCCTTACTAGTGTGTTTATTACATAAGCTAATCATGGACAAAAAGGCTTTCTTTCTCTATGCAATATGACTTTCTCCAAAAGGTGATCCTCAAGATGGGGTTTGATCCTTGATGGGGTCATCTGATCATGCAAGTGCTGTTTACTGTGTCTTAATTGGTTCATGTGAATGGAGAGAAAAAATTGTGTTTCATCTCCAAAGAGAGGTGAGGTAGGGTGAGAATCTTTGTTCTATTTTTTTTTTTGTCAATATTGTATATATCAGCGGGGGGTGCAGTACTGTGCCTTAATTGGTTCATGTGAATGGAGAGAAAAATTTGTGTTTCATCTCCAAAGAGAGGTGAGGCAGGGTGAGACTCCGTGTTCTAATTTTTTTTTTTGTCAATATTGTAAACATTAGCAATGAGTGCGGAGTATTAGTATGTTAGTCCACAAAGAGTTTAGAGGTTGTCCATAACCTTGAAACTTCACCTCTCGTGGGGCTCGAACTCGTGCCTCCATTGAGAGAAGGTGAACTTTCCACATGTGCTAGCGTGGAAGTTCTCCATGTTCTAATTTAATTAGCCGAAGAGTGGCCCAATCAAATCTTCCTGTAACCAGTAAATTATATTTAGCCCAAAGTTTAAAGCCCACTCAAATCAAACTACCCAATGGTTTGGCAATCTAGGCCCATTTTAATTGCGCAGCAGAATATGATGTTTGTGAAAATCAATGCCCATTAGAATATTTCTGTGTTATTTTTGCTTTTATACACAAAATTTTGAATTTGGATCGTAATTTTTTACTTTTCAATTTATCTTGTCGAAATTTTGAATCAACTCTCAATGTGTCCTTTTTGATAATATAAAAAGTAATGAAAAAACCTTTCATCTTTAACTTATTTGAAATCAAAATGACTTTTTTTGCCCATTGAAAATGTTGTTCTGATAAGGCAATGATAAAATCTATTAAAAAATACTCCATATTTATTTATTTCTTACTACTCGAAAGGACCATTTTTTGTCAGAAAAGGGTCAAGTTATTATTTTTTTGTCAAAAATAAGAAGGGTAAACTTGTCAATATAATACACTCTTAAATAGTTTTATAATGTACTTGATCGAATAGTTGTTGGTTAACTGAAGATAAAACTAAAATTTAAATCACACGAGTTTAATAGACATTTCTCATAAGCAAGACAAATGCATGTCATTAAAGCAAACCTAAGGGATCGTCGGTGAAATTTACCGTAGAGCCAATGGCTGAGAGAGTGATAGATTTTTCATTCATTTATCAGCAAGAGATAGTGATAGATAATGAGGGTAAGAACGCTTACAATCGACCCAAAACTCACCTGAGATGGCGATTTGGCGTGATTGTCTTCTCTCATTGATTTCTGCTGCGCTCACCTGCTAACACGATGGCTTCTATTGCTCCTGGTAACAATTTTGATGCTCTGTTTCCTCCGTTAGGGTTATCTTCTTCTACTTCTGCTTCAAAGTTAGGGTTTCATGGGTTACGTAACCCAGTCTCGTTGCTTTCGGCTAATTCTTTACACTGTGGTTCAGTTCCTATATTAGTTGATGGTTTTGGTTCTAGTAATGATGCTCAGAATATTTCTAGACCTGTTGGTTGTGTTAATTTGCTTGATTTCTTGGATTCTGTAACTGTCCCAAATGGTGATCACCTTGAGATTCAGGATAATGATACACCTACAGTTAAACAAATTAAGGGGTTGAGTAAGGAAGTTAGGGCTTTACGTTCTGATCTTAATGAGAAGAACAAGTTGATTGAGTCCTTCAGTGGTGCTGGTCCTGCCTTCCCTGGGGGAGTGGAACAGAGTTCTTCATGGAAAGATAAAGTAGTTCCTCCTGGTGTTAATAGTGCTAGAATGCACTTTCAATATTTTCCTCCTATGGTGGAGGGGGAAAGGATTATAGTGTCCCCACCCAATGCTGTGGAATTACAAGGGGCTGTGAAATGGAAGAATTGTCTTGTAGGACATTTTGTGGATAAGAAGATTCCCTTTCTAGCAGTTAGATCTGTTGCATTTAAGAAGTGGGCTGATTATGGGCTTGTTGATGTGCTATCTAATGAAAAGGGATTTTACTTCTTTCAATTTGGGTCTGCAGATGCTTGTAGACAAATTGTGGAGTTAGGGCCTTGGCACTTTGGAGGAAGATTGATGGTGCTTCAACTTTGGCATCCAGATATTGAGTATGAAAGAGAGAGCCTATCAAAACTACCTATCTGGATTCAGCTTTATAATGTTCCCCTCCAGTTTTGGACTGCCGAGGGGTTGAGTTATATTGCGAGCTCTGTAGGCAAACCCCTTTATGCAGATGAAATGACTGAATCTGCCAAACGAATTACCTATGCCAAGATTTGTGTTGAGGTAGATGTTACTGCTTCTTTGCCTCATTCAGTGGATCTTCTTACTGCATCTGGGAAGACGGTTGCTATTGCTATTAAGTACCCTTGGCGACCAGTTAAATGTGGTTCATGCAAGGTCTTTGGGCATTCTGATTGTAGTCAAAAGGTGGTGCAGGCCCCAGAGGGAGTAACTGAACCTACAAAAGCTGCTCCAAAGGGTCAGGTTTGGGTTGTGAAATCAGGTGGGGGGGATTCTATTTCAAATACATTGGTGGTTTCTGAGCCTGCTGTGATTGTACCAGCCTCCTCTGTTAGGGAACTCCCGTGTTCTAATCAATTTGATGCCTTACAGTCGCTGGATAAAGAGGATACTTCTGGGATGGTCATGGTTTCACAGGCTGATGAGGTGCTTTTGGATTCTGGTAAGGTTTTGCATAAGGAATCCTTGGGTGCTGCTTCTATTAAGACTGACCCCATTTCTAGTAAGGTCTTGGAAGAGCCTCTTTATGGTACTCTTCCGGATGTTCTTGGGGTGGGTATAGAAGATCCAGATGCATTGTT
The DNA here is from genome assembly GCA_019656275.1 of Rhododendron kiyosumense. Taxonomy (NCBI): domain Eukaryota; kingdom Viridiplantae; phylum Streptophyta; class Magnoliopsida; order Ericales; family Ericaceae; genus Rhododendron; species Rhododendron kiyosumense. The sequence goes on from BPLS01022737.1 coordinate 30,777, forward strand.
CCAGGCTTTAACTTCAATGGAAATGGTGGATACCAATAAGCCTAAGGAAGGGAAGATCCCTGGGGCGGCTAAGAGGGGAAGGAAGCCAAAGAATCGATGATTAAACTCTCTTCATGGAATACTAGGGGTCTAAACAACCCCATTAAACAAGGAGAGGTTAGGAAGTTTATTCACTCTCATAGATTGTCGTTGTTGGGTATTGTTGAATCAAAACTTAGATTGGAAAATATGGTAGCTTCTATGAAGAAAAGTCTACCTGCTGGTTGGGATTATGTCCATAATATTGGGTTAGGGCCTGTTGCACGGATAATAGTGGCTTGGGATACTCAAGGCGCTAAGGTTACTGTGCTAGCCTCCTCTGATCAGATGATGTTACTTTCAGTAATGGTAGATAGCAGAACTTTTGTTCTTTCTGTTGTTTATGGTTTTAATCAAGCTGCTTCTAGAAGACAGCTTTGGGATGAGCTTAGGATTGGTTTTGGTACTGTTGGTGACTTGCCTTGGATTGTCATTGGCGATTTCAATGTCATTAGATGCCAGAATGAAAAATCTAATTCTAGTCTTCTTGATGCTAATGCTACTGGGGAGTTTAATAAATGCATAGAGGACATTGAAGTGGAGGAACTTAATTCAAAAGGCCTATGGTTTACTTGGTCAAATAAGCAAGTTGGTACTGGTCATTGTAGTTGTAGACTGGATAGAGCACTTGTTAATTCTCATTGGCAGAATGTGTTTACAGAATCTGAAGTGGTAGTCCTTACCCCTACTGTGTCTGATCACTCCCCTCTTCTAGTGACTGTGGTTCCTTACAAAGGGGGACGGAAACCCTTCAAGTTCTTCAATTTTTGGATGAATCATAAGAATTTCTCTCCTCTGCTTATTCAGTCATGGGGGTGTCCAGTGGAAAAAAATGGTTCTCCTATGTTTCTCCTTTATGAGAAGCTCAGAAGATTAAAATCTTGTCTGAAGAAGTTTAATCAAGATTGTTATGGTGATATTCAGAATAGGGTGTTACTAGCTAGGGAGGAGCTAAGCAGAAGTCAAATTTGTTGTGCTCAAATACCTGGGGATCCTATTTTGATGGAATATGAAAGGATGTGTTTACTAGAGTACAATGAAATATGTGTTGCTGAAGAGGCTTGGTCTCGTCAAAAATCAAGGATTAAATGGCTTCAGTTGGGGGATAATAATACTAGTTTTTTCCATAAAAAAGTTGCAAGCCATAGGATAAGGAACAAGATTTTGTCCATATGTGATGAGAATGGTAAGCGTCTAGATGATTTTAAGGAAGTGAAAGGGGAGATCATTAGGTTCTATAAGCAACTGTTGGGCTCAAAATTTTCTCAGAAGCAACCTTTAGAAGAAAGGATTCACTTTGCCAATACTGTTCCTGTTGCATTTCAAGAAGGCCTTACCTCTCCTATTACTCCAGATGAGATTAAACGGGCTCTTTTTTCTATTGATGGAGACAAATCCCCAGGCCCAGATGGGTTCAATGCTAGTTTTTTCCAAAAGAATTGGATTGTGGTTGGCAAGGAGGTAACAGAAGCTGTTCTTTCTTTCTTTCATTCTGGTATTTTACTTCGTGATGTGAATGCTACTGCTCTTACATTAATCCCTAAAACCACTTGTCCTCAGTCCATGAAAGAGTATCGGCCAATTGCATGCTGTAATGTAATTTACAAAACTATTACTAAGGTGTTGGCTCGAAGGTTGCAACCAGTCCTACCCTATGTCATTAATAAAGCTCAAGCAGCCTTTGTTAAGGGTAGATCAATATATGATAACATTCTTTTGATGCAAGAACTTGTGAGGAATTACCAAAGAGATTCGGGGGTAGCTAGGTGTGCTATAAAGATCGATCTCATGAAGGCATATGACTCGGTGGATTGGGATTTTCTGTTTGAAGTCATGGCTGCTATGGATTTTCCTTCCTTGTTTATCTCGTGGGTCAGAACATGCGTTACTTCTGCTATGTTTTCTGTTGTGATAAATGGAGAGCTTGAAGGTTTCTTTAAAGGAGAGAGAGGGCTCAGGCAAGGTGATCCTATCTCACCCTATCTCTTTCTTTTGGTTATGGAGGGCTTGTATACTATTCTGCAGAGGAGGATCTGCCAGGGCTCTTTTACCTTCCACCCTAAATGTAGCCTTCAATCTATTTCTTTCCTTGCTTTTGCTGATGATCTGTTTCTTTTGGCTGGGGCTGACCCATCATCCATTGGGATCATTAAGGATGCTTTGGATGCTTTCTATCTTTGTTCTGGTTTGAAGCCTAATCTACATAAGAGCCAGATTTTTTTTGCGGGGGTAGATGTTGGGATAAAAGAGGAAATTCTGCATCTTCTTCCAATCCCAGAAGGAATATTACCAGTTAAGTATCTAGGGGTGCCTCTCATCTCAACAAGATTACGGTATGAGGACTGTATTCAATTAAAAGAGAGGACTCAACAACGTATTGAGAGCTGGACAAATCGGTCTCTTACCTATGCTGGTAGAGCCTTGCTCATTCAATCAGTCCTATTCAGCATGCAGACTTATTGGTGCTCTATTTTCATTCTGCCACAAAAGATTATCAAAGAGGTGGAAGCTCTGCTTAGATCCTTTCTTTGGTCAGGGCTAAATCTAGCCAAAGCAGGTGCTAAAGTTAGCTGGATTGAGGTTTGCACTCCAAAAAATGAAGGTGGTTTAGGGCTGAAGTCCTTAAAGATTTGGAACAAAGTGGCTATGTTGCGCCATCTGTGGGCTTTGTGTAAAAAAGAAGATAACTTGTGGGTTAAATGGATTCACAGTTACTTCATCAAAAGTCAAAATCTTTGGATTATGAAATTACCCCAGGATTGTTCTTGGACAATGAAGAAACTGATGAAGATGAGGGAGCAATGTCAGAGCTGGGTTAGGTACTTAATCGGCAATGGAAAGGGGACATTCCTATGGTTTGATAATTGGCATCCAAGTGGCCCTTTATACAAGCTTTTTAGTGATCGTGCCTTTGCTAATCTAGGAAGTTCAGTTTCTGCAAAAGTGTGTACTGTTATTCGGGATGGAGAATGGAATTGGCCAAGACCAAGATCCTCTTTGGTTCAGCAAATTCAAGGCTTGATCCCTAGTTCAATTCAACCTTGTAGTGATAAAGAAGATGAAGTCATATGGGTTCTTTCACCTCTTGGTCAGTACAATACCAAGCATACCTGGGAGGCTCTTAGGAACAGAGGAGAGAAAGTCCAGTGGGCTTCTATTGTGTGGTTCTCCAGAAGTGTGTCCAAGTGGTCGTTCATTTTGTGGCTTGCTTGCTTAAAGAGATTGGCTACAAAAGAGAGACTTTGCAAATGGGGGTTGACCATTAATCCTTGTTGTGTGTTGTGTTCTCAAAGGGATGAAACACTGCAACATATGTTCTTTGCTTGTAGTTTCTCTAAACATATTTGGCAAGAAGTTCTCCATAGATTTCAGATTCAGAGGACTCCGGAGGAATGGGATAGTGAACTGATATGGGCCATTGATCATTGTAGAGGTAAGAGCTTTAGATCCTTCTTGTACAAATTAGTTTTGGCAGCTGGGATTTACCACCTCTGGTTGGAAAGGAATGCCCGCGTTTTTGGAGGGAAAGCTAGAGGAGCTGATGTTGTGATGGCTAGCATTGAAGATAATGTTAGACTTAGAGTCTGCACTTGGGAGCATTTTCCTAATTCAATTGAAAATCAGTATCTCTGTTGTAGCTGGAATATTTCATGTAGAGTTCTTGGGGTGTCAAATGTGTAGCTTTTCAAGTAGAGTCCTTTGTAAAGGTTTTTGTATGTGGGATTAACTCCTATTGTTGTTTTGGTGGTTGGTTATAAAATGCGCTAGTTACCAAAAAAAAAAAAATAAATGAGGGTAAGAAGTACATATAGTAGGTGATAAAAAAACAAATACTCCTAGATAATGTACAATCGTGATATTTTGATGCGGTGTGCATAGAGGAGGAGTACCACCTTAAGCATTCCAAGGCCTACTAGTCGGTATTTTCGGCTCAACAGTTAGGACACATCACCTTCGGCCATGTGCCGCGTGTTTTTTAGCTGCTTTTGGACTTTTAAGGCTCTGAAAGGCAAAATTTGTTGTTTTAGGAAATAATCTTTTTATTTATAACTTTTGGTAGGAAAGTCCAATAACATCCGTTCTTGTTGGAGAAGTCTTGTTTTTTCCTATATTTTCTGCATATGTAATAATTTCGAAACTTTCCGAAATTGGGATTTTTTTCTTTTCCTAATAGGGTTAGGATTTGCTTCGTATTTAAGGAGTTGTAAACCTTAGGGTTGCGAAATTTTTTGATTATTATTGATTGACAAAGTGTTTAGAGAGAGTTTCTCTATATCTATCCCGTTTGTGATTATCTTTGTTGCACGTTTGTTCTTCGATTCATAGTTCTGCCTTGCATCATCTTCCAACATGATCGTCTATCCAAAAATTTCTTTTAAAATTTGTTAATCATTAGATCACACAACATTATACTCCCTCCGTCCCATATTATTTGGACTTTTTCGATATTCATGTTAGTTTTCAATCGTTCGTATCTTCCAATATGAATTTTTAACGATCCAGATTTTTGCCCTATTTTTTTTAATACAAATTTGAAATGTTAACTACTAATTCAATAATTAGTTAGATTAATTAATTAAAATATATTATTATGTGTATAATTGAAATTACTTAGAAAATCGTATTTGAAATATATTATACTTTAGAGATATACATTCATCCCTTACCCTTTCTATCCAAACACTAATTAGAATTCTATTGAAATTAAACTATCACTTCCCTCTCACACTCTACTACCTCCATCTTTATCTTCCAAACTTATACCTCACCTTTCTTCACTACTCCTCAATATTAGTTCCCCACCTCCCTCCAGTTTCTCTACAAAACCAACTCCCACCTCCATTCCCACGTTCCCTACAACAACCAATCCCTCCCCCATTCCCCATCTATTCGGCTGAGATAGTGGAGAGAGGAAAACAATTTCTCCTCCTCCTGTATTACTCCCCCCATTAATTTACATTCCCATTTTTTTCTTTCCAGAGAGAGAGAGTAAAATTCCTTTCTCTTTCATTTCTTTTCTTGCGAGGAAAAAAAAAAGAAAGAAGAAGAAGAAACCAAAAGGTAGAAGGAGAAGGACCACCGGATTCCACCATTGCAGCCACTGTAGCCGTCACTGCGCACCTCCATTTTTTTTCCTTTCAATTCTAGCTAGAACTCCAAGGATCAAGGTAGATTTTTCTTTACTCCTTAACTCTAAATATAATGTATTATTTAGACTTGATTTGGTTGCTTTAAAAAAGCCCGATCGAAGGAAAACGTGAAACTAGTAAAAACATAGTCGAACCTCGGTTTTAATTTGTTCGAAATCACTTTGACCTTACTACTGTTGGAGGGTATATCACTGCTATTAGAAAATCTTGAACTTTAGATTAGTTTGCTTATTTATAATACTACGTGCATTAGAATGTGTGTGGTTAGTTAAAAAGAATTCTTAGAGGATCAGACTAAGACATCTTAAAATATGAAGTGTAGTATGTTTAAGTAAAGGTACTGCTACCTAAATTTTTTATTTTTTTTTATGAATATGTAGCCAAAAAGAATAAGTAACTGTTAGAAGAAAAATTAGTAACACTATGCAAATTAGTTAGTTAGTAATGACTAGAACCGGCATTTTTATTTTTGTTATGTATATAAAAAAAATACTTTTCTCTAGGAATATAATTTTTATTTGATTGAATGAATAAAAAGGTTTTGAAAGTAAAATAAATATTGCTTTAACTAATATAAGATCTATATTTTTGAGTGAGACCGTAATTGACTACATCGGTAATATTATTGAAAAATGCCTAAGAGTACTAAAATTACTAAGTACCCCTAAGGCTTATGAAATAACTATTCAATCCTCAGATAATAGAAATTACTAAAATGAATCCATGTGCAAAATCCTAATGAAATCCAAAAGTCACAAGGACAAATCCAAATACTTTATGTGAAATTCAATTTGTCTTTTGAACTATTGATAATGTTATGTTTCATTGACTCTTTATGAACTGTTGTTATTATTGATCCACTTGCAATTACTCTGGTATTGACACATATTGAAATCGTTGAGAGGTTAGTTTGGACTTAAGCTCACTGGAGGTGGGTGTACGGTGGTTCAGTTATCATGTGTCTGTGGTTATGTTATGATTTGTTTGCTCGTCATTTGAAATGATTGTTTTGCCGATTGAACTGGGAACGTAGAAAAGATATTAGGGGCGTTGGATGAGTTGTGGACTTAGAGAAATTTTGTAGATGTTGTTCTGGTTAAAGAAAAAAGGAAACGGATGAAAGGTTGTGGGCTTAGCAAGACCTTGGGTGTGGCCTGACAGGACCTCGTGTTATCGGGGGTAGCCTGGTAAGACCTTGAGGGCAGCCTGAAAGACCAAGTGTAACTAGGGTGGCCAAACAGGACCTCAAGAGTAGCCTGGCAGGACATCAGGTATTGAGGGTAGCCTAGCAGGGCCTTGAGGGCAACCTGATGGACCTAAAATTGTGAGAGTAGTCTACTAGGACCTCAGGATGCTGAGGGTTGCCTAGTAGGACTTGTAAAGTATATCTAGTGAAATTCTGAGTTTGGAACGTGGTGAATACTGATAAGCCCCTAAGATCGCTTGATCGTGGTGCTTAAGTCCGCTAATTGGTAGTCCTTTTGGTTCCTTCTTGTCGTTTTTGTTAACTTTTGCTTTTAAGGTTGTTTGTTGAGTGTTTCAGGCAAATCACCCTTAAATGGCGCATTTTGCTATTAAGCCAACTGTTCGATTGAACTCAAGTGATTTGGCCCGGTGGAATTATTGCCGAGATGACTCAAGCTTGAAGGCAAGAGAGAGTTGGGCAAAGCTAAGGAGCCGTCGAGTGTCAAGTTTTGGAAGCCAGCTTGAAGTCCTGGAGATAAGCCGTGCGTATCGATACGGTTTTATTCCATATCGATGCCATTTAAGTTCGTGGCAAGGCAGAGTGATGCGTATCGATACGGCCTTATTCCGTATCGATACGCGTTAGCTACGTGGGACCGGCTCTTTTCAACTTAGTAGCTGGGTATCGATACTTTGTCTATTCCGTATCGATACTGGAGGCCTTCGGCCAGATATTTCTTGCTTTTTGGATTTTCCACTTTTGGTATGGTTGCCTTTATTGGTTTGCTTTTTAGATATTTGTAGAGGGAAAAACTCCTTTTGTATAAATAGGAGGGTCATCTCTCACCTTTGGTAGTTAGAGACATTAGATATTTAGGAGCTTTCTCCATTAATGCTTCCTTAAGCTTTTCAAGAGTAATTTCAATAGAACTCAGCAAGTAAGTTTCGTTCTTTGTTTTTCCGTTTGTTAATGTTGTAGCCGCGGACTAGATCCTTTATAAAACCAAGTTTATTTTCGTTTTCATCGGTTAAATTCTATGTCTCGTTTTCATGCTTCGTTTTATGCTTTAAGTATGTGTGAGTAGTCGTTTGGCCAAGTCTCGGGATAATCTTTCCCGAGGACCTAGGTAGTTATTTGGTTCTCAAATCTTCGGGCTTTAACTCATGATTTATGGAATAGAGCTTAACTTGCATTTTTGGTCTAAGCAAGGGGTGTTGCTACTCGGTAAGGCGTTTGCCAAGCGGTCTTGGCAAAACGGCTCGCCGAGGGCTCGTGGCCTCCTATGTTTTCGATAAATTCACCTAACAAGTTGGTTTGCCTCCGTTGAATTATATTTTTCTTGAAACTTAGTTTTTAAAGCTAAATTCTCCGGGCGTGAGCACGCGGTCGTGACTCTCGCCTGAGTTATATTGAGAACCGGTAACGGCCTTAGTCAAGGGTTAGAAGATCCTTAGACTTGCCTCTTTAAGTCAATCAAAGCGTTTACCTAGTCTTTTGCCTTAGCAATTTTCATCGTTTCAAAACTTCACCAAGTTGGCCGCCTTGAACGCCGTATTCCACCTTTAACCTACAATCCGTCTAAGCTATCTTTCGAATTCCCTGTGGTACGATCCCGGCCTTACCGGTTTATTATGTTACCGACAATCTAGCCCTACGCTTGGGGTTTTTCTCAACCTTATTTGAAGGCGAGGTTTGAAGGCTAAGCAAATACTGCAGTGTTGGAATGATTATAGAAGTTGAGGTTTTGGAATATACTTAAGCTGATGATTATATGATGAAATAAGTTTTGTGCTCTTCGATTCTTATCTCCTTTTATTATAAATGTAATTGCTTGTAGAGTAAGGGTTAATTGGTAAGATTTATCCACTAAGTTTCAAAACTCATTATAGTGTCGTTGGACTATCGTTTCATGCTAGGTAATCAGGAGACCAAAGAACAGAATCCTCTATAAGATGATCAGTACCAGGGTGAGGACCTCCCAGCTGAGGAAGGAGAGTTTGTCGAATCTTGGATGCCTTACCCTTAGAAACTCTGTTAATTTGAAGTAATATTATTTGAATTTTCAAAAGTGTTATCACATTTATCAAACTCTGTTTTATGTTTGTTGAGTTGTAAAACAATTAAGTCATTTTGAATTTAGTATTTGAGATTTTCGCTAATAAACTCTGTTTAATAAAATTTCATCTCTTAAATCAGTTTTATGAATTATTAAATCAATTAAAAATGATTTAATTAACGTGTTTGAAAATCTGGGCATCACAGAATCTCCAACAATAAGCAATATAGATCTTATTTGATAGTTCTAAATTAGATTTATAATACAAAGTTTTTAAAATTAGGACAAATATTGTAAATTGGGAGGTATAAGAATTTAAAAAACGATGCAAATATCAAAAAAGACCAAAGATTTTAGGGCGGAATAAATATATATTCTTAGAGCCTGTTCCAGAAATGAGTTAAGAACTTATTTTTTGTTGAATAAGAAGGATTGTTCCGGAAAATAAGAAGGGTGGTAATTATTTTGGTAGAATTTATATAGGTACCAATGGATGCCGGGAGGGAAATCGTACCGGCGGCCGCGCCGGGCCGTCTCCGGCCACCGGATGGCCGATCCGAGCCGTCCAAAAATTCTTTAAAAAAAAACCGAGAGGGCCGGCGCGGAAATCAACGGCATCCGAGGTGTGTAGGGTGCTTGATCCGAGCACCCCTTTTCCCCGGTGGCCGGAGATGGCCCGGCGCGGCCGCCGGTACGATTTCCCTCTGTCGGCGCCCATTATCATAGTAACAGTCTTATTTTTTGTATAAGGCAACTTCAACCTCAAAAATCATGTATTTACGCAAATAATTTTCCTACCACTATGGATCTTATTTGATAGATCTTATTGAGATCTTTAATATAGTGTTAAAAAAATTGAAATTATTTATTTATTTATATTATTTTTGAGTTTGAAAATGTGACAGGAACTTTTTGTTTGAATTTTGTGGAATGGCCCTTATTATTTTTGAATGAGAAGTGGCAAAATAAGTACTTATTTTTTAAGAAGGTTTCCGAAATGGAGCCTTAATATTCTTACAAAAATGCTACTTACATAACACCAAACACAGCCTCTCACACCCGTATGAGAGGTTGTGTTTAGTGTTGTATGTGAATTATTGTGTGTGTATTATTATTGTATTATAATCTTTCAACATGACACTAGTGAGTCAAAATTCTACAAAAATTTTCGTTTAGTATCATTATCTCGCTAATTAAACAGACCCTAGTCAAAATTTCTAACCTATAAATTGTTTTGATGTGATATTCCCACTCTGTTTTCTTCTGCAGCTAATAACAGAGATGCCACCAGCCGCCTCTGGTTCTGCTACTCCCGAAAAAGCTTAGGCCCCGTTCCGCTTTCTCCAAAAACCTTCTTTTTCAAAAAGAATGTAATTTCAATTTCAAATATAACATTTTTCAATTTTTTTTGCATCGTTTAAAAGATCTCAATGAGATTTATCAAATAATATCCATATTAGTAAGAAAACTATTTGCGTAAGTACATGATTTTGGAGCTTGAAATTACATTCATTTTCTAAACCTTCCTTTTTCAAAAAACTGAAATGGCTTCTAAGACAGCGAAGTGTGGAAAACTGGATCATCATCCCTGTTAAGTAAAGTGGCAAAAGTGAAGAAGGGTCCTCATGTCTCTCGTCCTTGGCAAAAGATAGTCTATTCACTGGGGCCACTGAGGACGGTAACTTGTATTCAATTCCCCGTTAGGGTAAATAAGTGGTAGTACATTTCACATTTGAGTAATTAGACAATTTTTTTTCCTTTAGTTGAAGTCACATAAAATTTTTAAAAAATTGGTGAGAAGTCCACTATAGCATGTTTGCAACCCATTAAGTCCACTTCTAAATTTCATAACCCTTCTAGTTCACTAATATAGTTATATAACCTAATAACTCCAATTTACTTAAAAAGAGATATTTTCAAGACCAAAAAACCCTCCTATATAACATACAGAGAGAGAAACCTTAGATCACAAAACAGATCTGAGCCTCCCATCTCTCTCTCTCCTCCCCTCCCTTGGTGAACCGTTCGCCTCCAAGTTCTCCACGCCGATGAGTTCTCCCTCACTCACCACGAACTGGATCGGGCCCTCTCTTTCTCTCTCTCTGATTACTCATCGCCACCGCCCTTCCTCACCGTCATCATCTCCGCCGCACTCCTGATCCTCCTCCTCACATAACAGCTGTCGTCCATGGCAGAAAATCTTGGGGCCCACGTTCTTTCCACTATCCAAAAGTTCCAGGCCTTATTGTTCGCGCAGCCGGCGCCCACAGCCATACCCACATTCTTCCTTCCACCATCACGATATTGAGGAAAAAGGGAAAACCCAAAAATAGATCTTTCTGAAAGCTTCCCAAGATGTTGAAAGCAGTGTGTAAGTAAATCATGAACACAAGTACTTTAATTTGTTTGTGTTTTAATAGGGGTAGCGGTATAATTCAACCTAACTGTTTTCATCTTTTGTTTCACTACTCTCTTCAGCCGCAAGAAGACTGTCGCTCTCGACCTCGCCAATGCACTCCTATTACTGATTTAAAGTTGTTATTAGTCTGTGAATATATGGTTAATTATATGTCATTTTGTTCTGGTTGTTATTTTGTCATGTGAATATGTATGGTATTATGTTATTTTGTTCGGTTGTCATTTTGTTCTGTGAATATATATGGTTATATATTCAGGTCTATTAGGCCGCTGCGCGAATCAATTTAATAACGTAAATTTATTAGTTTTATTAGTTTTCATGTATAAATTTATTAGTTTTACTTGTCAAAGGAACTAATAACGTTATATGTTCTCTTATGAGCTTGTATTGACATAAAAATATATATTTCAATTTCTATAGAAAACATATAACGTTGTATATGAGATTTTGTCCTGTAAAACTAAAAAAAAAAAGAGGAACTAATAACGTTTTATGTTCTCTTATTGAATAGATCCGCGTAGTGGCCTCTCAAAAGCACATATAGATGTATCCATATATTATCAGAAGCAAGTCGGAGAGGCCGCTACGCGGACCAATCAATAAATGATGGACAATGGAGTATATAATGTTATATGTGAACTTCTGTCATATGTAATATGTGATTTTTTTAGGGTTAGACATATAATATTATATCTCATTTTTTACATATATTAATGTTGTTTATATTGTTTTGAATATGTATATATGTAGATGGTTATGAGAACGCTATTCGGAGGCAGAAAATCAAAATTTTGAAGGATCCGATGAAGGTTTTGATGAATAAAACGGTGAAAAAATGAAGCTCAACCCCCTGTGGCCTTATTAACATTCAACTTGGAATTCAAGGCGCGACTGAAAATAAGGATAATGGTGGCATAATATATGAACATATAATATTATTTTTTGAAATATATAATATTGTTGGAAAGATATGATGCTGTTTTGAGAACATATAATTTTATATCATGTTTTGTGAGACTTAGAGCTACAGAAGCTCAGATATAATGTTATATATTTTGTTTATTTGAGAGATTTAGAACTACAGAAGCTCACATATAATGTTATATATTCTGTTCTATTTTTTTTGTGAGATTCAGAGCTGCAGAAGCTCAAATTGTTATATGTTATGTTATGTTTTTTTTTTTGCGATATTTAGATATTCAAAAACTCACATATAATGTTATATGTTTTGTATGGACCAGCATATAACGTTAAAGACTAAAAATAAGAAAAACCAAAAAGAAATGTTGCTTGTTAGAAAATTTTTGCCACACATATATTGTTGTATGTTAGGAAATTTTTATCACTCATACAACGTTAAAAAATCAATACAAGAAAAATAGAAAAAAACAAAAAGAGAAATTTGTCACATATATAACATTAAATGTTAAATGTAGCGGGTTCAATAAAAATAATCGAGAAAAATAATAAAATACGTTTTTTGTTACACATATAACGTTATATGTGGCGTGATGACAGTGGCGGCGGCTTGATTGCAACAAAAATGAAAAAAATAGAAAAAATACATTTTCGTGTTAGCCAAACAAGGCCCTTGTTTCTTAGGTAGGGTATTTTTGTCATTAAAATTATTAGTGGACTTAGGGCTTGTTTGATAACCTAAATTCAGCACTTAATACTGAATCAATTAAGTAATAAGTGATTTAGTAGGTTTGATAACCATATTTTACATTGCTTAACAAATTAAGTACCACTTAAAGTATAAGCCAAAAAGTTGAAAAAAATTAAGTAGCTTTGAGTTACTTAATTCTGGCTAAATTTTTGTGTACTTACATTTCACCATAATATCACCACCACAACCATTCCCACCAACACCTCCACCACTACCACTACCACCACCACCACTACCACCATTCCTCCTCCACCACATCACCACCACCAGCTCCACCACCACCACCACTTCCTCCACTAGCACCACCACCACATCACCACCACCACTACCACCATCTCCACCACCACCACCATTCCTCCTCCACCATATCACCACCACCAGCTCCACCACCACCACATCACCACTACCACCACCTCCACCACCACCATTCCAGCTCCACCACATCACCACCACCAGCTCCACCACCACCACCACCACATCACTATCACCACCACTTCCTCCACTACCACCACAACCACCAGCTCCACCACTACCACCACCACATCACCACTATACTCCACCACCACCACCACTACCATCACTACACCACCACCACCACCACCCCTCCTACCACCACCTCCACCACTCCACCACCATCATCACAACCATCACCACCACCGCCACTCCATCACCACCACCGCCACTCCACCACCATTACCAAAAGTATATTATGACTGTTAGTAAATTAAGAGAGAATTGGAACAAAATTAATTCATCATTTTTTTAATTCAGTACTTAATATATTTATCAAACAGCTTTTCAGCTTAAAAATTTCAATATTCAGTTTTCAGTACTTAATTTTTTAGCTTTCAGTTTCAGTTTTCAGTTTTATCAAACAGCCCCTTAGTGGGTTATGAAACTTAAAAGTGGATTAGATGGGTTTGGAAACTGCTATAGTGGACTTATGCAAAATTCTCCCTAAAAATTTATCACGAGAGATTAAGTGAATTGACTATGATCTCAATTGAAAATGAGTACATCATTAAGTTAAAGTACAATAACTTAATTGAAGATTTTACTTCAAGAAATGCAAAAAGAAGTTGTTTTCTTTAAATTAGATTGTGGAAATCATAAAACAATGTAACCAAAGTTACATTTTTATTTTATTTTTTGATGTAATTCTAGCTTTGCAGTGTAACATTGGCAACGAGCGAAAGCCAACAGGGCCTAAGGAGCAGAGCACGTATGATAGAAAAAAACGCATACTCTCACTTTTAAACACGACAATCTCACCACATGTGAGAAAGAGCAATAGTGCTATCGCCGTAGGATAGAAAAAACGCTGACCTTTAAAGGTTTTGGACGGAAATCTCACTGCGTGTGAGTTTTTGAAGGGGCACAAACGGGATTTCACCTCTATTCTACCGAAATCACATTAACCCTTCTCTCTCTCTCATACTCTGTCATCACTCATCAGGCAACACAAGACTATAAAGTCTGGCAGCTGGTGGGAATGGACATCGGAATAAACACGACATAACGTCTAAATCTGCGTGCAAAGCTGTGTACTCGTGTGCACTGATAAGTTTACACTCACCAAATAGAACAAGAAAATAACCAAAATTCACAGCTTTGTTAGTACGAATTCTTAACTGTACCAACCAGCAAATCTGAATTTGTGGCGAATTCCAAAACCTAAGTCAGATTTTTCAAACTTCATAGTACCAAAACCGACAATAATTCAATCACTTCCTCGTTCCAATTCAAAATTCAGTGCTTTACTTCGATATTCCTAAGTCCTAACTATACCCACCAACAAATCTGAATTCATCAAAATTGTTCGAAACCCGTTTCAGATTTACTATACTTCACCCAAAACCAACAGCAATTCAATCAATTTCGCAAATCAGATTCAAATTAACTAGCTGCAATCCAATACCAAAGCGTAACATATTCAGACATAACCTAACTC
>BPLS01022743.1:0-11924 GCA_019656275.1 Rhododendron kiyosumense
AGCATCCAACGGTGGCTCGACGGAGGTAACAACACGTGTCCGGCCACGATGCAAGTCCTCCAGTCGAAGGACTTCGTCCCCAACCACAACCTCCAGCGCCTCATCCGGATCTGGTCCGACTCCGCCCTTACCCGCCGGCCATCCGACCCGACCCGCAACAACCTTCCCCCTCCCATCACCCGTGACCAAGCTCGAAACCTTGTCACTGAAATCCAAAGCCCTAACCCTAATCCTAATCTCTTCGATGCCATAACCAAACTCGTCTCGTTCGCGAAAGATTCCGATCAGAATCGGAAGTTGCTAGCCACAACCGACAGATTCTTACCTGTCCTCGTGGAGATCTTAACTAACAGTAACAGCAGTATTTTGATCATTGAAAATAGTATGAATTATATCGAGGAATTGTTTGTTCTTCTGGAATTGGTCCTACGCGAGTACAGAGATCGCGACAGCGTAACCAAATCGATCGTGGAAAAACGTGACCCTGTAACATCTTTGATGATTTCGGTACTAAAGCAAGGGAGTCTAGCTTCGCGAGTCGCCGTCGCTAGGGTCTTGGAATCCATCGCGACTGACGCCGATCAGTCCAAGTCGTTCTTCGCCGAGCAGAGCGAATGCGATGACGTCGTATGGGAATTGTTCCGGTTAATGAGTACAGAATCGGATTCGGTTGCGATTGAAGCTGCCCTTTCTGCCCTGATTTGTGTGGCGAAATTGAAACGGATTCGAGTGCGGTTAGTACGGCTGGGATGCGTAAAAGCGTTGGCTAAGCTGCTATGTAACCCGAATTCCAGCGCGGGGGTGAACGAGAGAGTGTTGAGGTTATTGGAGACGGTGTCGTCGTGCAAGGAAGGGAGGGCGGAGATGTGCAGGGACGAGGCATGCGTGGCGGCGGTGGTGAGGAGGATGCTGAAAGTGTCGGCGGCCGCGACGGAGAGCGCGGTGGCGGTGCTGTGGAGCTTGTGTTATTTATTCAGGGAGGAGGCGGCTGCGGAGGTGGTGGGGAGGAGCAACGGGGTGACAAAGATCCTGCTGATAATGCAGAGCAATTGCTCGCCGGCGGTGAAGCAGATGGCCGGGGACTTGTTGAAGGTGTTCAGGGTGAATTCGAAGTCGTGTTTGTCGAGTTATGATACCAAGACTACCCATATCATGCCTTTCTGATTGTACAAGTGGTTCAGCACTTGGTTTTTTTTTTTTTTTTTAAATTTTATTTTATGGGAAAGGAAAGGAGGGGAGAGAAGAGGAGGGGGGAAAGAGAAGTCTGTAAATCGAAAGCAATTTTGTTTGACAAGTTATAGTAAAACAAGAGAAGATTCGTTTGTTTTTATTGGTGGATTGATTGATTGATTGATTGACTGACTGACTGACTGGGGGTACGTTCTTTGTTTATAAATTCGTGTGTTCTTTCCTTTCGTTTTCGTCTGTGAATTGCCCAGAAATCCAATCCTCGGTGGAACTGCTGAGAATCCATTTCCTGAACAAAAACAATGATCAAACATATAAAACTCGGCAAACAACGACTGTGTCATCGTCCTTTCTCCCGTCGTTCAAAGTCACCCTCAATGAGGAGATCTCGTAATTTGTTAGGTTTTGCAGGTGTTTCCGTGTCATTCGCGCAGATTGTATGAGTTTGTGCCCGTGTGCCCACGGCACCAGCAATATCATTTTTCATCCTCATTTGTTTGACCAAACTCATTTATCAATAATGATAAGGGGATCCACGCGTTCCCAACTGACGGGGTACCAACGGGGTACCAATGGGCAGCGAGACTCACTTTGGGTTCCGTACAGATGATTTGATCTTGTAATCAGAATGATAGATTTAATCGATCACCTACAATATCAGATTGAATTGCTTTTTCACAAATGCAGTCATTTTTTTTTAAAATTATTGAACTGCTCGAATCATACGTGCGGATTCGGAGTGAGCCTCACGTGGCTGTTGGTATCCCATCAGTATGGGTTTGGTTGGTAACAATATTTAGGACAAATTTACAAATAAGAAAAGCATATAAACGGAGGAGACTCTATGGTAGTGTACATTGGGTTGTATGGGTCCTAGTTCGAGAATCCACCTACCTATATGATCAGAACTGTTAAACTTGTTTAAAATATTATTTTAAGGATTCTTATTAAAAAATCAGCTCAATTGGATCTTGATAAATACTTGATCAATCTTTCATCCAATTTTCTGTTACGGAATTAGATGAAATGTTGATAATTTTTTTACTGATATCCGACTGAATTAATTTTTTTTAAGAATCCTTGAGAAATTATCTTAAACAAATTGAGTGGCTCTGATTATTGATGTGGGATCCTGAAATAGGTTACACATAACCCAGTGTGCATTTAATTTATGCCAAATGGTGTACCCATAGTTTTATATCAGATTTAGGGGACGCTAGATCTTTATTAAATTTTACTCATTGCCTTCTTCTATTTTAGCAATTATTAGTGTTGTGGTATTACTATCACCTTTTGTGCAATTTTATATTGAAATACCCTGTTCTAGATTCACAAATTGGAAATATAATAGCCTAAGCACGTTATTTTTCGGTTGGTTTCAAAGTATTAAGTACTAGGCATTGTTTTACGCTTGGTTTCAATGTACTAGCAAAGTGTCATTTTGATCGGCAATGGACGACTCAAATTAATAAGAGTTCGAATTATATTCAAACTGTTAGCGTCAAAATAGACGGTTGAATCAGCCGCCTAACAGCTCGTGTAGTGCTGGATTTCCAAATTCGTTTAACATATGTGTTTCATTGGTGATCATAGCTAACTCTTGTCATAATTCTCCGCCTAACACATGACTATTTTTGGAACTAACTTGGCACACAATTTCTTCTTACACTCCTCTCATATTTGTTAAAAAAAATTATTTTCTCCCTCTTCGGGCCAATCTTCTCCTCACCTCCATATCGATACCCACTCAGGTCCTCCTCACCCACCATTTAAAAACTGCGTGCACGGTCTCCACACAACCAGGCAGCCAACTTTGTCACATCACATGCATAACCCAAATCCTATACAAATTAGTACTCCCTCCGTCCCAAATTCTTTGTCCGGTCCGCAAAACGGAGTGTTAAAAATAATCCAATTTTTTCAAGAATAAATTCAAACTTTTTTCACAAATTAAAAATACTCATTGATATCTAGTAAGTTGTTAAAAAACTTTTGACTTTTTTTTTGTAAAAATTGTATTTTTTTAACATTCCGTTTTGCGGACCGGACAAAGAATTTGGGACGGAGGGAGTAACTTAAAGTTAAAACCCACCAGAGACACAACGATTAAATTGAAAGGAGTCTTGGCAGTGATGACCAACTCGAGGCTTCGGCATCGCTGCGTCCAGTAATCGTTATCGTTAATTTCCTAAAACGAATAACAAGGTATCACATCTGCAAAGACCATAATTACCCCCCCCAAAAAAAAAAAAAACCTTGAACTTGAATTTTTTCAAATGCTACCCCAAGTAGGAAACCACAATTGTTTGTTGGTTAGTGTTACTTTTGCTCTGAATCTTTCTAAAAAACTTTATATTAATGCTCTCCTCTTTTGGAGGCACTTATACCAAGAGGGGAAGAGGAGTGGAGGAAGTAGTGGAGGAAGGGGGAAAAAGATATTCGATGTGACCTAGTTTATAGTAGATGATACACATTAGATTATGTGGCACCTTTACATTAGCAAAACAAAAAATGGTGCTTCACATTTAGCGAAGTGCCCTTCTGGTCCCTAATATAAAAACTGTCGCAAAGCTTCAAGAGTATCGTATTGTTTGGCGGAGTTAGGTTAGGACCATTCAAATACATGTACATTTTAAAAATCGATTAAGATGATTTGAACATTTTGTAGATATCAGTAGACGTGGTAGTTTTTTTTAAAGAATAGTTCTATTGATAGGAAAAGAAAACAATACATCAGGAAGGGAATACAAACCAAATACGCACCCCACTATATTCTAGGCTACACCATACACTACAGAATTGTCAGCACTCAAAAAACTCACTGTCATCACATCAAAACACTCTACAAAGCCCTCAAACAGGTGAGAAAAGACCCACGAAGGGGAAGAAAAGCCCACACAAGGATAGGACAAACCAAAGAACAACAACCTCACTATGAAGGCTCAACAAAATAAGAAGAACAATCCTCTAACCGTAGGTAGAAAGCTACAATCTGAAAAAGGGAAAAAAAAAAAAACAATCAATTAATAACTGGTAACAAGTCACTCAAGTGGCCCACTGAGTCACACCAAGTTAAGAACGAGTCGCACCATCACATATTATCCCAAAGCCAAGGCTCCGTCGACCACGAGCAGCACAACAAACAACCTCCAGCAACCACAACGATGAAAACCATTGACAAACCACTGGAGAACGTAGTGGAATCATTGGAGAAGGAGCGAGCAGTTGGTGCTGATGGGATGAAAGGGTAGGGGGAGGAGGAGGAGGAGGATGGGGGTGATGGAGGAAAAGAGATAATTTCCCAGATCTAGGATCAGGAGATGGAGATCACCCGTGAGGGGGAGAAACCCCTCCCTTCTTGTCAGTTTAAAACCCTGGAGGAAGGAGGGGTGGGGGCGGCGGCGGCTAGGGTTTTGTGAAGAGAGTATAGGGAGAAAGAGAGGAGAGTGTTTTTACATGCGGTCGTTGGGAACGAAGGGCGGTATGATTACAATAAAAGCTAATATTAAGGGGGTACATCAAAATTGATTTGAGAGGCGATAGTTAGAAAGGATGATTTGTTGAATATCAAAGAACGGGACGTACTCGACAGAGCTCAATGAAAAAAACATATTCATAAAGCCGACCTAATTGCTTATAAGTTCATGCTGTTTTCGTTTGAATTGGGAAGAAAATTAGGGGTGCAAATGGTTCGGATTGATCCGGTTCTCTAGAAAATCAGTAACCGAACAATTCTAAATGGTTCCAAAATATTCAGGACCAAAACCTAACCAATATATGTAGGGAACCTAACCAGAGCCAAATACCGGTTCGATTCTATTCTCTCCAAGTAACATCCAAACACTTATTTACTACACATGAACTCATAAAATAGTTGAGAATTTAGAGCACTAACTACAATAGTATATAGAAGACTTTCGTAACAATTGAGATTTCTATTCTAAGTATATTAACTTAACAAGAAAAAAATAAACTTACCGAATCAAATTACATGATTATGTTTTACATATTTGTGTTTGGGGCGATTTTGGGGACATCTATAAAAGCATCTAAAAAAATATCTCATACTTCCTGATCAAATTTTAATGATCCGAGCCGTTCAATGTGATCAAAACGTGATTTTAAGGGTACCCGCTAGAAATTAGCAAAAAAAATGACCGATAATGGCTTGATCCGAACAGTTCCGAATAATTTTTTTTGAACAGTTCAAATAAAAACTGCTCAAATCAAGCATTTTTCGGTCATTTTTTTTTTGCTAATTTCTCGCGAACACCCTTAAAATCCCATTCTGCATATATTGAATGGTTTGCATCATAAAAATTTGATTGGGAACTATAAGATTGAGATTTGAGATGTTTTTTTAGATGTTCTTGGAACCGCCCTCTGTGTGTGTGTGTGTGTATATATATTGTTTGGTTCGGTTATTACCACGGTCCTTAATTAGATTGATAACCAGTAATATAACCAAAATTTGCGGTTCAATATTCGAAATCATAACCTGACCATGAACAGAAACCAAACCAAATAGGATGGTTCGATCCGGATCGAATAGATTTTGTGGTTATGATGATTTTCTTGAACACCTCTAAACAAAATAGACACTTCTTATGTTAGACCACCAAACTAACAATTCACTAATACTTTAGCGGCCAACGGGAAAACTAAGCCAATAGTACTCTAGGTTTGGCCTATATATTGATTGTCAGATTATTCTGCCTTTTTTTCTTGTACGAACTTTGGTTAAGTTTCCACCAAATTTTGTGAATCATTGAGTGGTTTGGATGAGAGACATTTAAAATATTAAAAATTATGGTAAAAATTTAAATATTTTAAATTTTTTTCGGCAAGACAAATCAATACTCCAAAAAAGTTTGAGACAACACTAAAGGCGCGCGACTGCAAAAGACCAAATTTTAGAAAAAGAAATGTTTATCTCTGCATCTAAGGCTTAAGTGGCTCCAAACAAGCCAAAGTGCTGGGAATGAGGCCACGAGTTACAAAAAGATAAAAGACATGGAGCATAGGCTAATGCAAACCACAGGCAATAAACAAGTTTTGATACGAAGAGACAAAGGGTCCCTTAATTGCTGAAACAGTTGCCCTTTTCCCCTGCGTAATCAACCCCTTTCTCTTTCGTATTAAATTCGTTTTTGGAGGGTAATTGAAAAGGATTGGAATCACGATCCAGAAAGATTTCTTCTTTAAAGGTGCATAGAGAGAGAGAGAGAGAGAGAGAGAGAGAGAGAGAGAGAATGAGAGAGAGAGGGGTTTGACCACTCCAATTCCTATGACACCCACCCCCTAGAAAACCACAAAAATAATAGGCCCCAGAGAATGCACCTACTTTTGGTCTTTAGCCAAATTAATCTAGTGATTAGTGAATAGAAAAAGAATGGGTAAATTTCACTGACACCCCCATAGGTTTGTCTTAATGACAGATACTTTCCTCGTGTATGAGAAATAACAATGAACGCACTATCGTTTTAATATTCATTTCACCGACACCCAATGACCAACTGTTCAACCCTTGGTTGGATTCCCCTTCCCCTTTCCCCTAATCGATATACCCTTTGCCGAGTTTTTAATAAAATTATTTTGCCTATTAAAAAAATAACTATTCAACCAAACATGTGATGTAATTAGCCAAATGTGACTTACATTAACAGAATCAACCTTTTTTAATACTCTCTCTGTCCCAATTTAATTGTACCTCGTTCTATTCTAACCGGCTAAAAAACTAGTTATATCTTTAAATTTGTAATAAATTTCGTATCGAATATGGATCTTATTTGATAGATGCCGATTAATTCTATAATACAATGTTTTCGAAATCACATAAAACATTATAAAGTAAAAGATATAATCAATTAAAAATTGGTATAAACTCCCAAAAAGAACAATTAAATTGCCAGTTCTTCTCCTCTTTGCGTCGTTTCCACTCCGATCTGTACCCGTTGTCTCGCCGCCTTCTCCCACCAATATCTTCTGTTGGGTGGAATCAGTCCTTGGGCCTAACGGTTAAGTGGAGTGCAGCGGTGGGTGGTGGTTCTCTGAGCGATGGGTTCTCGCCGATCATCTTCCTGTGGATTTTCGGTCATGCTTAACAACTAGGGTTCTCTCTTGCAACTGTCGTTTGGTGTGGTCTACTCTTTGGTCAAGATTTGTATTGTCTATGCTCGGTTCGTTGGTGGTTGGTAGCGGCTGTTGGTGGTTGGTTGGATGATGCTTGGTTGTTGACTGGTTGTGGGCAGTCGTCTCACTGGCCATGGGGCGGCTTTGGAGGTTAGGGATCAGCTGGCAGGGGCTTGGGTTATGGCTTTTGTTTTTTTTTTTTTTTTTTTTTAGGTGGTGGCTGTTGGTTGGTGATGGCAGCAGACGGCTGTGGCAGTGGTGGCGGTTCTTGGGCAACAATAGGGGTAGGTTCCTTGGGTATCGGAGGCTGCTACTGGACGGTGTGCGGTTTGCTTTGCGGAGGCGTCTTTGCCATTCTGGGGCAACAACAGGGGCTGGTTCCCTGGGTTCGGGTGGTGGCTTAAGTGCATCTCTTGTTGTGGAGGCAGCTTGGAAGTTAGGTGCTGATTTTCTGATTTGGGCAACTAGGCTTTTTTTATGAGCTAATTTTTTATTGATTTGAGTTTTAGACTCACTTAGGATGTTAAGGCTTCATCCCATTTGGGTGTTCTCGATTGGTTTCTTGCCCTTCATAGGATTGGGCCTCAGATTGGGCAAAAGATTGTTCTTGGAACATGATGATGTTTCCTTACTCCTATTAGTCTTGTAACAACTTCAAGATTAATGAAACATTTTTTGCTGTTCAAAAAAAAAAAAGGGACAGAGGGAATAATGAGAGTTGATATTTTTATTTCTTTTTTATCATAAAAAATGGTGAATTTCAGATATAAGTAAGTCATTTTTTGCTCATTCCATCACGTGTTTGGACAGACAATCGTTGATTGGAGTATTCGTGAAACACACATAGAAACCATAGGGGGTTCATTGTTATTTCTCCTACGTGAGGGGATATTCGTCATTAAGACAAACCATTTTTTTTAAAACGACAACAAATTTATTATGGAAACTTGATAGGGTACATCAAATGAGGGAGAGGGGAGGGGGATCCAACCAAAAGTTGGATAAAGAGCCGAGGCCCAAACACTTGAGGGGTGTAGCCTGAACAACATGCTAGACCCAAACACCTAGGGGCAAAGCCCATTAACACCCTATGGGCCTCAAACGTTATGGGGCGTTAGTGTAATTAACCCAAATAGAATAAACCCAAGGCCGAAAAAAAGGGGGGATATTGAAAAGTGGGGTTTCACTAAAACCATGAGCAAAGTAACAAGTGAGTCGGAAGTGATTGATTCAAATGGTTCATGGTTGGCTATTACTTTGAACCAAAAAAAGGCAAAAGAATGGTTGGCAATGGAAAAAGTAGGGGGAGATTGTTCCCTACCCACTAGATGGAGAAGGTCCTCTCTTCCTTTCTTTTTTGCTCTTTTGTTTGTTTGTTTGTTGATTAATTATTTTTGGGGAGTGTGCCTTCTTTATGTGCATTTTGTTTTTGGAAAGAGCTTTCGTTCTAGTTAAAAATTAGAAATCCTTTTGGTTCAGCTCCTAAAATTCAAATCAGTACTTGTTTAAATGATTTAACAGATACACTTAAAGAAATTCTATTTCTAAAATTCTACCAGAAATAGAATTTCTTTTTTCCTAACAAAAGCACAACTAAATACTTTAAAAACAACGTGCAAATATTTAAACGACCAAATTTTGGAAAAAAAAATATTTAAATTACTTGTTGAAAAAGAAGTTTAAAAATTATGGAAGAAAACTACATCGTTTTGGAGGAGTGCAAAACCCATATTCAAGCCCAAAAAACTGAGGACAACGACGGAGGCAGCATAGGACCAGTGGGGGTACGGTCCTCCACTGCAATTTTCAATAATTTCATTTTTTTTTATAATTCAGGTGTTCGAATTAGCTTTCACGCAACTCGATTAATTATGGAGGACCAATTCCACAATCCATTTGTGGAGATCCCAACTAAAATTCAGAGTAAAGCTTTGTATGGATTGGCCCCAAATGAGTTAATAGCACTTAAGAGGTTTCGTAACTGAGAGCTTAGGAATGAACAAACCACTAAGTCTCAAGCCTTGATCACAAGGTCAATCCCTTGGGGTTCAATAATTTCAGTTTTACCCTTTACTTATAATGGTCATAACATTTATATCCAAAAAATTATGCATATTTTTCTTTTATATCACTTACATCCCTTAGTATCTTTGTCACTCTTTTAATTTATTTGTTTTATATAAAGATCCATTATCTATTCATGTATGATAGAAAATTTTACATTTTAACTTCATTTTTTATGTTCTTGCCCAGTTCTGTTCCTTGCAGGCATTGCTTTGTCTTCTCCGGAGCCCTTTACGTTGGGAGATTATTTAATTTTTTCATCGAGAGGTAAAAAATTTGCTCAATGTTTGAGTTAGGAACACACATGACTTTGATCTTTTTTTTAAAACATTTTTGGGTGTTACACTTTTTTGTGCTAGTATGGAAGTCCCAAGTTCTTTCCCATTCACAACCAAAACGACGTTTGTTGTAGCCGCTCTAAAAAAGCACTTCTGCAAAACACGCACCACAGTATTGCCAGATTCCCCCCGACCCCAATAAAAGTGGATACTCTATATATGTGTAATTGTTTAAATGTGCGTGTGCGTGTACGTGTGCTTGTATTGGATCTTGTGTAGCAGATGGCCCATGGACTACTATTGAAAATCGGTGGGGTATTGATTACTACTAGTAGGTTATTTAAATGATTGAGCAAACAGAGAGTTATTTCCTAGTGGACGTGACATTATTCTATGGGGTAGCTATGTTGGATCAACTTGAAACACTTCATGTGCCCTTTTTTTATCCTTAATTGTTGGAACCTCTGGTTGTATCGGGGCTACAATGAATGGACGCCCCAACCACTATTTATTCTCTTACTTTGATTTTTATTTATTTCAAATATATCAATGAAATTCAGATAATCTGTCAAAAACCATTCGATAGATGCGGATCCCACGTGCTATATATGTCACCCATTCATTGAAGAAAGATTGCTATTATACCCGTGTACGTAAATTTACGCCCGAAGCATTTTTCTAGTTGGACGAATCTTTGGTGCAAAGTTTTGGTCTTGGATGTTCTAATTTTTGGATCGGACGCAGTTTTACATGGACCTTTTAATGATGACCTGATTTTTTTCATTTGATGACCTTTTAGTTATTAATTTTTTCGCCAAAACATAAATCTTAAAAACGAATGAAAATAAGAAGTGAAACACAAAATTCCATCCCGACCACATCTTTTGTTATAGCTAGACGGCCCTCGACTGTTAACAACTCCTTTTTCTAACTCCTGAACATTTCCTAATTTTCAATCTATACGGTCTTCGGAGTTAAAAGACATTTGCAATTCTGAGAAAAGTTTGGCTACCTTGTAAAATAAGCAATATTCCTTCATTTAACGAAGATGTTGCTCTGCAAAGCGGATGCAGAGCGGTCGATTCGGCTGTTCTTCTCGACAATCAACAGCTCAGATTTGTATGAGCTCATATTCAATCCAAACTGTCTGTGCTAAGATGAACGGCCGAATCGACCGCTTTGCAGGAATGCTGCTCGGTAGCATCCTCCTGTCCGGTATGTAACATGATATGTTCGCTTTCCTACACTTTTATTTTTCTCTCACAGAAAAAATAAGGGAGTGACAGACTGCATCGATCATCTGTAAACATGATCAAAAGTACTTCATTCCCTCCGACCCCAGTGATATAGCTTTCTCGGTGCCTTCTAGTTAGATGTGCACCGGTAGGGTTGGAGAATTTTAAGATGGCATTAGGGGGTAGGCTACGTGCGTTACACGATAATGACGTGCCCGTTGCCTTTTGGTGGTTTTTTTTTTTTCATTTGCAAATCAATGTAGCGAAGGAAGAATACAGGAAACTTCCCATGGAATTGGGCAAACTGGAAATGCAGAGAAGTTGGATATGAAACTGAATACATTTAAAAGGGAAACTGTGAAGATTAAAGTTTTCCTATTCTTTCCAACTCTCCAGACGTACAGAACACTTTACAATAACATAGCATTTGAACCAATGAGAAAACATTAAATTGCAATTATTAGGCCCTAACCATAAAGTCAAGAATCACGGCCAATGAAAATTGCAAAGTCAAGAATTATGGCAGGAAATTTGGAAAAACGGAAATACCCCGCAAAAAACGGAAAATTTCTCTCACAAAAAGACAAAATAGAAGCATATTTGCAATGACACGGACGGAATTCCTCAAAAGTCCGAAAATCCGTTAAAGTAAATTTTAATTCGAGTGAATAGTGCATCAAAACAACGCGAAATGACACAAACAGCCTCGTATTGACCCAACGTATTTTGCCAATATACCGAATTGAAGAACCCGATTAGAAAAATCAAACAAACAAATGTTGAAACCCATGAAATTGGGTCAACGTACAAACTCATTCTTGACGGCTTGGCAATTTTTTCACTCCACTAGCCAACCTTCAAAACCTGGGAGTCTGTTGAATTTGAATTTGCTTATCCAAATTCAATTACGTAACTAATAAAAAATTTCCACTAATAAATAGCAACGATTATATCCAAAACACTGAATAACTAACATCCCAAAAAAATTATATTGTGCGTAGGATTAATTTCTTAACATTAGCATCAT
>BPLS01022743.1:11934-26101 GCA_019656275.1 Rhododendron kiyosumense
TTCGGTTGTTGCGTGTCTTTTGCACACGTAAATATGGTGGGGCTGGTCGGATTAAAGATGGGGTTATAAAAAAATTCACTCCTTTTTTAACCATTCACACTCTCTTTTTGTTTTTATCCATATTAATTTACTATGTTGCCTTTTTTTTCAGTACACTTTTTCACACATTCGAGGGCAACATCGTAAAGTCATGTGAATATAGACAAAAAAAAGGTGTGTGGATTGTAAAAAAGGGGAGTTTGAAAATCATTTCCCCGGTTAAAACTGATTTGTTGAAAATGCTTGTTCCACTCATCCAACCAACCAGGTCTTTTTGTCAACCCCCGAGTTTCGAAACGGATCTCTGCTAGTCGGGTTGTTTGGTCTTTGTAGTTACACCACAAACACACACACACACAAAACACTTTCTGCTCTTCGGTTTTAATTGAGCCCCCGCTAGTAGACGGTGAGATTGATCATCAAACCGACTTGAGATGCATTTAACTTTAAGCTGACCCGAATACACCGATTAGGAAAGAGATCGAACAGTTTCACATTCTTTTTCCTTTGGTCCTTTTTCTCTTCTTAGATTGACATGATACTGGTCACTACAATGTCTCAATAACAAAAGAAAGATGGAACAAGTGAACCACCATTTTAGTTGTATCCCTCATTTGCCAATTGGGTAGTTAATCACTCTGTTTGGCTCTCCCTTGTTGTTTTCCAGATCACTGTGGTCGGCTCTCCCTTGTTGTTTTCCATCTCTCTCTCTCTCTCTCTCTCTCTCCTTGGTTTCTTTCCAGGCGCAATTGCGCAACCTCCAATCTAAAGTGTCATTTTCATATTTTGTTGTAATAATGTAATGAACAGCATTATGGGACAAGACAACTGATACTTTGCATGTTTGTGGGGAACTTGTTTGGACCTTTTGTTACTACCAATTGCTTTCTGATTGGGACAATTGGACTATTCGAGACAGGTTCTAGTAAGCTTGCTTTTTTACCCAAAAAAATATTCTAGTAAACTGGGCGCCATCAATGATACTTCGCAGAATTGATATGGTACAGACAGGAGGTTTGTTCCTGTCTCGGGTCCCGTCACGAGTTCTACAAGGATAATAATTTGCGCAGTTTATTTTGTTCAACAAATACTCCTATTTTGTTTAGGTTCTTCGTAAAAAAATTAGCTCTATCAAATATCGGCGAGAGAGTTTATCAAACATTCAACTTTGTTTCAAAATTTCGGCTTGAATATTGGGACAAAGTTGGTTGGTTCGGAAACGCCATTACTCATACCCGATTGAGTTAAAGTCCACTTGGCTGGTAATCTCCTCGCTTGCACACACACTCTCACTGATTCGGATCGAAGGTTTGGATCTCAAATTCGTGCGAAAAGGTGGACGAAGATCGTGATTTTGGGTGCTAAAGTAGCGATGAATTTTTGGTATTTGCTGATCTTTTTGGTGGTAATTAATAAGGTCTGTAGTGGAGATGGTAATTTATATGAGTTGTGAGTCTTGTAACCATGGGAGGGGAGGCATTTCCACTCGTGTAACATTTTGTGTGCTTTTAATTGTACACTTGCATTATTGCATAATAAATAGTGTTGTATTCGTTCGATGCACGAGATAAATAAATGTTTTGTGTGGGTTCGACACTTTGCAATAGGAACCACGTAAATGTGAGATGGAGAAATATGGATATATTTGAAGGCAAAACACATTTGCATAGAGTATGTATTGATTGATTGATGATACACAAGAAATGAAATTAGGGAAAGGGAAAAGAAGAAGAGAGGGGAGCTTCAGTCTCTCAGTTTTAGGCGGTGTTAAGATTGGGCTGGACCCGAATGGTAAGGAACTAAATAAGCCATATTGGCCCAATCGTATTATTTCCAATCCACTTTAAGCATATATCATATATTGGACCTAGAATTCCAGTGGGCGGCCTTTTATCTTTAGAAGATTTTTACTACCAAATAGTGGGATTTTTAAATCAGCTACATTTAGAACAGAAGATTCAGTGATCTTGGGTACCATCACTTGGTACCAAAACACTCTTCAACACCACATTTTTGTAAATTCCTACACTCAGTGGTGCGCTTCACAAAAATGTGTGGTATTGAAGGGTCTTGAAACACTACGTGACGGTGCCCTGTAAGCACCTAATAAATTTTCTACATTTAAGGGCAGACTCCGGATTTCTTCACGAGATCTGGACTATCCGGAATCATTTTATGTACATCTTATGTACGTAAAATGATTCTGGATACATCTGTGTCTAAATTTGTACACTTTCGTTTATGCGTGTAGCATTACTCTTTGCGGAAAACAAACAATATTCATATGGTGTACATCTTTCTGTGGGGTCATTCGTGTACCAATCATGGAACTACGAGTTGATCAACCTGACTTGGGGTAGGAAGTCCTCCAAAAAAGAGATTGTGCACAGATAAGACATGTTATGGGGCCCATTAT
The DNA here is from genome assembly GCA_019656275.1 of Rhododendron kiyosumense. NCBI lineage: Eukaryota > Viridiplantae > Streptophyta > Magnoliopsida > Ericales > Ericaceae > Rhododendron > Rhododendron kiyosumense. The sequence continues at coordinate 14,390 of BPLS01022743.1, forward strand.
GAGTCACACACTAACGATCTGAGCCGTTCATTAAATGTAAAATATTTTTTCAAAGGTTTTCGCAAAAAATCAACTCATTCCAATACTTATAGGTGCTTGATTTAATCATCTAACTTCTCATTTGGATTTCAGGATACTAAAAAGATAGATGATTGAATCGAGCACCTATAGGTATCGATTTGAGCTGATTTCCTTCTAGAGGCCTTGAAAAAATATTTTACATTTTATGAACGACTCGGATCGTTTGTGTGGGCCCCACAGACAGATCTGCAGGTGATCTGTGTGGGAAAAGTCGGTATGAACAGACTTTTACTGTCCAAAAAATTCAGGGACTTTAAAGATTTAAATTAGTACTTCTAGTACTACATAAATTATTATTTTTAGGTGAATAGAAGTTGTTATAGAAAACCAAACATAACACAGTTTTCGTCGTATTGAATCCCTATGGTATCATCTAGTATTTCTACATTCTGAATTCAAGTGAGACGAATCTTTAGGTATTGGCCTTCTAATTTTCTTTTGTTTCTCTTCCTCTTTTTTTTTCAGAAAAAACGCGCTTGCATGTTTGGATTCTGAAGTTGAACTTGATCATTCGTAATGAAATAATAGATACCGCATGATCACTTGCTCACAAATTTTGTTTGAATTCAACAAGAACGTTTCACCTGCCAATTCAGTACTAATGAAACTATCAATTAATTCTCACCAAGCAACTGCGTATGTGTTTAGCCTCCACAGTTATTTCACATTGCTCTCTCCATGTAATTACTACTCCTATCTCTAAAATATTTTTAAAAAATTGATTGGCCAACCTATGAATATCCTTGTCAAATATAGAGTCTACATTAGTTTTTGAGAGAAGGAGCAGTGGTGGGATCCATTAGGGTTCTCAATTAGTAGTTATTTGTGGAAAAAACTAGATGACTTACAAGGAACCACTTTCCCCTGATCCTAATCAATCTGCTAAACAAATATTTTTTACATCCACAAATTACAATCATGTCCATCTAAATGTCGTAATTGCAAACTAACAATAGAGAATTATCAATGAGGTCATTTCCTACAATTTTCACTTATGTCCTTCCATCGTACTATATTCCACATGAATCGATAAATATGAATAAATCATAACTGTCGAAGAATTCAGGTTTTTTTTTTTTTTTGGCCCGAAGGCGAAGATTACATCGCAAAATACAAGAGTGCACCAAACTACCTAATCCGGGACCCTAGGACACCCTACAAAAGCAAATCAACACGAGGTGCTGATATGAGAACCCCGTCCGAGACAAAGCAAAGAGATCTCAAACGAAATCTCAATACAAACCATCTCTATTATAAAATAGAAGAGTGTGGGGACAAGTTGTTAGAACGACTTAGATTCATTTGACCAAAGGCTGTAGTGCATCCTCCCACTTCCGGTTAAGTGCCCATTATTTTCTCCTAAATCATACAAATGTCATCCCCTTCCAACAAGGATGCGTAGTGACGTAGACACAAGCTAGCACTAGTTACAAAATAAAACAGATGTAACAACGAACAAAAAACAAGCGTAAAGGAAGACTGCTCCCATGGACAAACCACCATGACCGGAGCGATCGGAGAAAAAAAAAACCCGACAAGCCTAAGGCCAAGACCAAACCTCCCTACACCCTCGATCTGCCGTTAACAGCCCAAAGTAAAGAGAAACGCAGGTGAGACCAACTGGAGCTGATACGAAGACCCCCAACAGAGATCCCACTGTTGCCGCAATCGGAAAACTGCCATAACACCACCGCAACAGCTGTCGACCGCAGCCACCCTCAAATCTAACTAACATCGAAACCTAATAAGCTTATTCTACCCACCACCCAACCGCTGGACCTGGGGGAAACCCAGACTAGCACAGGCCGAATCTAGGAGAACTTAGATTGGAAGACCACTGGACTAACAATCGAAAAAACGAAAACAACAAAAGGAAACCCCACCCCCAACCGCAAACCTTATTACCTCGACTCCGGCCCCGAGCAGAACAGATCCGGAACTGCCGAGTGGGACATCAGATTGTGGAGCACCACCAGTCGTCAGACAGAACCGCCAAAAGGGGGAACCACACCGGCCCAACACCACAAGCACCCCAAACTGGGAGCATAGGAAGCCCAACGCCTAGCGACGTCGAGGCAAGGAGGGGGACGGAGGATGAACGGGGGGGGGGCGCGGGGAAGGGAGAGAGAGGTGGAGGCCTCTTCCCCCAAGCGATGGTGGCTAGGGTTTTTTTTTTTTCTTAGAGAGAGAGAGCAGAGAGCTTGAGAGAGACCGTTCTTTCTAAATTTAAATTCAGTTCATGTATTTAAATTCTTAATTTTCACTTTCCAATTAGACCCAATATGTCCGTATATAGGCTTTACTTCATCATTATCGATTGGCAATATCAAAGCAATATGTATTCAATTACTATTATACGAGCCCCTTAGGTTAAGGTCAACAAATGAATCGTAGTAGGACTACGTATGCACCCTGCTAAATTGACAATTATCACATACATAGGGTGTTCTTATAAGCTAGATCTTGTTCAATGCATGTGACCATCATGTTGCATATATCCACGTATTTACTTAAGGTCACTACCTCAGTGATGGAGTTAAACATTCTCTATGTCATATAGCAGCATAATAAGTGTATGCTGTCGTAATGTGATGTCCAATCACGCCTATAACCTAGAACAATTTTTAGCTCTACAAGGTATTGAAAAATCATCTCTCCTTGCCTTTGATTCATTAACCATTAGCATGATTTTTCAACAATGTTCCCCACTGGACTTTATGTTTACATCTTATGTGGCAAAGGATAAAAAAATACATGCATGTTACCTAGTAAAATATACATACATGAATGAAAGAATGCCAAATAATTTACTTAACCATAAGAAAAAACAAATCCAACAATTGATTTTTAGGACATAAAATTACAGAAGGCAGTTCAAGTGATCGCAATTATCCCCAAGTATTTTTAATGATTGAAATTTGTCAATAGTATCTTAACAGTAAGATATACTTTAACAAATGTGAACCGTTAATTGGTGAGATGAATGGTCGAGATTCAACTGCAGCGGGTAGGGTCACGATCTAAGTCATCATGAGATCAGCCTGATTTCCATGCACTTGAGTATCGCGCGCTCTGAATTACTGTATTAATATGTATTTGCAACACTACAACAAAAGTGGTCTAAGATGACGAAAATTGGTGACGAAAAACTATTTTGTCGTTAACAGTATGTGATTTGCGAGGAAAAAAAATTTTCGTCCCTAATTGAAGGGAGCAGGTCTAATTAGGCGAGGAAATTTTTATTTGTCGTGGTTCAAACAACTTTAACGACAAAATTCTAATTTTTCTCGCCATTTATCCATGCCAATTTTAATGTTAGCGACAAAAAAAATATTTCCTCGCCGTTTCCCTCAAATAATTTGGCGGCATCCCAAATACATTAAACATTTTGGCGGCATCCCAACAAATAAGCATTGGTGGGACTGGGAAAAGAAAAGAGAAAAAAAATAAAGGGCATAGTACTCCTACTTTTCCTTCCCTCTCTCCTCATTCCCTCGTAACCCACCACTTCTCTCTCTCTTCTTCTCAGATGAAATACTTGCAGAGAAAACTTCGGTGAATCCGCCATAGCTCGCAACACTGAACTATTTTTCAATTGGAGCATCAAGAAGCACAACAGGATTGTACTTGTCTTTCTAATCGCTCGGTCTAAGATTTCAGGTATGTGAGATACGGTTGTAGGTTTCTCTCTGTCTTTTCCATATCTTCCTCCAAAGATCCTAAACCCCGTTGATTTGTTGTGATTATTTGGGGCAAAGTTCTCATAATCTTGTATCTATATGTTTGTACATGGATCGGTGTATATATATAGACTTATATGTTAGTATTTCTCCAATTTATAGTCACCAACACCCTGACTCGGTGATAGGGCTGCAAAAAACGAAACGTGGGCGCCCATAGGTGTACGAACCGGTTTCGAGTCATGCATATCGAAACGCTCGAGGACTTTTTCAAGTCCATTCCGTTTTCCGTTGAATACTCATATATCTTTCTCCCCCTTCCCCGACAAGGGGAACAGATCCCTTTTTCAAGTTGGGCCAGACCCGAGCTTTCACGACCGAGCAACGTATTTTGTTTTTCTTTTCGTGGTCGTCCTCTTTTTTTGACCTTATCATTAGAACATGAGGAGTCAGATTTACGAATAGAGGTGTAAACTGAAGCGGAAGTAGAGATTAGAAAAATTAAGCGGGTACCCCTGAATTTTCTCTCCAAAATCTTAAGTCTGATGACTGTTAAAAATATTTACCTAGCTGTGTTGTAGGATCTGACTTGTTCATAGTCTCTGCCACATAAAATTGGACTACGGTTTTAATGGTCCAAGCCCTATTCCATGACAGGGTATTCAATGCATTATAGGAGTAGTACTGTGGAGTTCATACAAATTAGGGTGGAAATCAAACTAATCAGTGCTTAATCTGGGCTCTGGACATTAATCTGGGCATTAAACAGTATTTATTCGGTAATTTTTTTCGCACCCCTTTTTTCTACCATGCAATCGATTTTTGTCCTACTGCAACGTGAATTCACAAAGTTGAAGCATGGTGTTCTTTCTAGGAATCGACGGATCACACGGGTGAGAGTTTATTATGTGGGTTGCTTATTTGAGTATTTGATTCGATGAATTTTTGTTAGTGGTTTTCTCGGTTCAGTGGTTTACAAGTTGAAAGCTTGTAAAAGTTAAGACAGTTAGACCCCCAGTCCTTTACTCCTCCAACACAATCTATTCAACTCTGTGGGCCTTCGATTGATAGATCCCATTTTAGAAAGACTTTGCATGTGGCCCATTAGTATATGCCTAGCTTGCCTACCCCAATCGGTTTTTACGTCTGCGATCTAAATTCTCGCTCCACAGCTGCGCAACTAATTCTCACTCTTTGCTCGCACACTTAATTCTCACTCTCGTATTTTTTAATAGTTTGAAAAGTTTTTTCAAAGATGCTTTCACAATCGCAATTGCATTCCTGCAAGGTCTCGTGCATTATGTGACTTAGGTTGTGGGAGAGGGGGAGATGGCCATGTGACACTTAATAATATCCTGTAGGGGTGTGGGTTGATGCTTATATTTCTTATTTGACATGGGGATTTGGTTATGACTTATGCTCATAGGATTCAGTCCCTTTGTTGTCATGTGTATTTTGTGTTTTCAATTCTTGAATAGAAGTTGACTTCAAAAGATCAAGAAGTGAGGTATGAGACTATGAGAGTAAAAATAAAAATGTTGTACTTGTTTAATTAAAGGAAATTACTTCTTGTTCTGTTGGGCAAAACAATTGATACCTCCTTGTATTGTTACTTGATAGCTTATTCATTTACAAAGTATTGATTTCATGTGGAGTTTTGTTGTCTTATTCTACCTATATTTGTATATATAAGTCTCTTATTGTTTCATTTGACTTTCTTTACATTCTACTCAAATTAAATGCAGCTTACTGGTTTCAAATACATATTTTCTAACCTTTTATTGACATTGCACTTGTCCAGATTCAATGGCTTATACCGAATTTCATTTTGTTCTATTTCGCTTTGTTTACTATAGTCACTTTTGGCTCATACTTGGGGCAAATCAAATTAGGAGAAAAGGTTGGATCTGTGTCTTAATGCTCTAACATGTCCAAAAGCGATAAACAATGGGTGAAACCAGGCGACCTCGCAAAACTGAAGCAAAATGGTTACAAGAGGAGGAGAAAGAACAATGTCAAAGAGAATGAAAACGAATACGAGATGATGAGAAACAACAAAGTCAAAGAGAATGAAAAGAGGGTGCAAGCTATGGGGTTCAAGCATATACCAGCTTCTTTAAGTGGTTTTGTTCATTACGTACCTATGAAGAGGAATGGCAAACTAATGAGGGCTGAGGCAGATGATGACAGCTCACCTGGTAACGAGGATGATAGTGATTGCGACTTTGATCAGTCTGATGACTCTTTTGAACAAGAGGTACTTTGTGGTTGCACATAATATATCAGAATAAAATCAACTTCATTTATTACTTTATCAGTTTGTACTTGTATTTTTTTTTTATCATCAAAGTTTCTTCTTCTACTCTTTCTTTTTTTTATCACCAAATTTCCTCTCATGCTCCACCCAAAAGCAGTAGCTCCCCAAAGATCCACTGCTTTAAAGCAGATTCTGAAAAGATGGTTAATGTCTTCGGGGCCTGCATTGCACCTAGGACATGAGTCCATAGTGGTCATGCCTCTTTGGGCACGAAGAAGGTTGGTAGGGAGTTTATTATGAAAGATAGTCCAAATAAAAGTTTTTAATTTTTCTAGTATTTTGATTTTCCAAAACCATTTCCAACCATTCGTGTCTGAGTCCTGCCCATTGATCATTCTATAAGTAGCAGAAATAGAAAAGTTTCCATGAGAGGATCCTTTCCAAGAAGGATGATCAGAGGCTTGAGTAACAAAGGGAAGGGGGATATTTTGGATTATTGCCATGATATTACAGTCCACAATGTGGGCTATGCTATCCAAGTGCCATCTTCCATTGACAATAAGAGAACTCGCTGTAGCATTAGACTTGGTATGATCCCCAGGATATAAGGAGGCAAGGGGCGTAGAACCACACCACCAATCCAACCAAATATCCACCTTTTTTCCGTCACGTATCACCCACTTGGTGCCTGCCCTAAGCACAGCAGTAGTGCTCATGATACTCCTCCAAGTGAAGGAGGCAGGTCGCTCTTTAGGCCAGGAAGTAAAACTGTGGTTTCTCAAGTATTTGTCATTCATAATGCTCACCCAGAGATTCCCCTCCTGAGTAGCCAAATTCCATCCCAGTTTAGAAAGCAGGGCAATATTTTGGTCTCTAGCTTTCTAAAGCCCCAAGCCTGCATTATCCTTACTTTTACAGACAGTGTTCCAATTGACAAGATGTATTCTTTTTTTGTTAGGTGTGTCTCCCCACAAAAAGTTTCTATGAAGACGGTCAATTTTATCACACACACTAGCAGGGAATTTCATGGTTTGCATAGTGTAGCTAGGGATAGGTGAAGAAGAGGATTGAATTAAAGTAGCTCTCCCAACCAACATAAGGGTATTAGACTTCCAGCAAGAGAGTCTCTTTTGAATTTTTTCCAAAATGTGGTTAAAGTGAGCTTTTGACACTCTCTTGTGCAAGAGGGGAATGCCCAAATATTTGCCCAGGTCATTAGTAAGGGAAATTCCAGTCGTAGCGCTCAGCCTTCTGGCTTTATTTCTAGAAACATTTGGGGAAACATAAAGCTTAGATTTAGCAAGACTAATGGTTTGGCCCGACATACAACAGAACTCTTTAATCACTCCCATCATAGTATTACACGTATCAAGGCTGTCTTGTCCAAAAAGGATCAGATCATCAACAAAAAGAGGTGAGTGAGTGGATTAGTGTTCTTAGAGGCTTTGATCCCTTTCCATTTCCCTTCCCCAACCTTCTGGTTTATAAGTATTGATAACCGCTCCATACAAAGAACAAAGAGGTAGGGGGAAAGAGGATCACCCTGTCTTAATCCACGACCTGGAGAGAATTCCTCAAGAGTTTCACCATTCCAAAGTATAGAAGTAGAGACAGTGGTAACACAGCTCATAATCAAAGCAGTCCAAGAAGGGTTAAGGTTGAAGAAGATGAGAGTATCAAGTAAAAATTTCCAGGATACCTTATCATAGGCTTTCTCAAGATCAATTTTAAAAATCATGCCACCTTTCCTACCTTTTTTGGATCTCAGAGTATGGAGAATTTCTTGGGTGACAATAATATTCTCATTAGTAAATCTCCTAGGAATAAAGCTACTTTGAAAGGGGCTAATGATCTTAAGGAGCAGAGGTCTAAGTCTAGCAACAATAATTTTGGTGATAATCTTGTACCCTACATTGCAAAGACTTATAGGTCTGAATTGTTTAACCGAGCTAGGTTGATCAACCTTAGGAATAAGAACAATTAAAGTTCTATTAATCTCTTGAGGGACGGCATTCATAGCAAAACAATTTTTGACAAATTTGCAGACTTCATCTCCAACAATATTCCAATACTTGTGGTAGAAAATCGCTTGAATACCATCAAGGCCTGGGGCTTTATAAGGATTAATGTTTTTCACGTTCTTCTACTCTTTCTCCATACTTTTGTATTGTCTTTTGGTATTTTAGGTTGCAAGGATGCAAGTGGTACCTGAAATGCAACCTGGAACATTGCATCTTCAAAGAGCCCCTACCAGAAACCAACATGACGCGAGCCCCATCTGTGAGAGGGTGACCCGATCGACCCCACATCCAGATGTGGGTACCCAACCTCCACAACCTCTTGATGCCGAGCAGGAGATTCAGGCAGCCCCCTTTGTAGCACCTGTCGGTAAGTTTTAAATGTTATTTACATTTTTCTTTTGACAGTATATTTAAGCACTACTTTTGGCACTTTATTTTTTTTGCTCAAGCTTGGAACTTACTATATTAACATAGCTTTATTATAACAATAGTTGCTGATAGACCTATCCGTGGCCCGACACGAGGCTTGATGGTTCAGCAAATATTCGACAAAGAAGGAAAGCTTCTTGTTCCCATCCCACAGTGTTTTCGTGCACCTGTTGGGAAGTATGCTTGTTAACTTGCCACACAAATTGGTGTAGAGGTTCGGACAAATTTGGAAGATCTTACTATGCATAGATGGAAAGCTGTAGATGAAAGTGTGAAGGCACCTATGCTTCAACGCATTAAGGTAATTAGAATATTTTCTTATTTACTTAAATCGCAATTCATATTAATCAATACCTTTGCTATTGGCTTTGGCAGGATCGATTTATCTTGGAGGGAGATCCCATGGATATTGAGAAGGCAGTGGCAAGACAATTTGGCCGTAGACTGAGTGATTACACCCATACTCTTTACAGAAAGTACAAGAAGCTTAAGAGTACTAAGGGGGTAGAGTATGCCAGAAGCCACCCACCAACTGGCATCACTCACGAACAGTGGATCGGTCTAATTGATAAGAAATGGAGTGAGGCCAAATTTCAGGTTAGTGAAGTGCATTTATCTAATTGGTAGGGATTTAAATCGCCCATCCTCTTCACCTATCCTTGCAATTTTTTCGATGTAACAAACACAAGAAAGACAGTTTTTTTACATCGTTTGTGAATACTTCAATACCAGCAGCTTGTCGTTTTATCGGTCTGCATTACACTGCCACACCAGTATGCATGAAAGGGCCTGTTGCATTTGAGACCAAAGATCATTTTGCCCATTTCTACTCAATCACTAGTAGGTTGAGAAAAGAAATTTGTTAATGGGAGGGTTTAATCGTCTCATAGTGAATATCATGTCACATCCATAGCCTTAAAGAGTTACTAAACCCTGTTCTTCCCTTCATCTTTTATCCCCCATAGCTTTTGCTTCCATACTCCATGAACCTCGAAAAACAGGAAAAAAATTCACCATCCCTTTCCCACAATATCAACACTCCAAGAATCAAACCTGGATGATTCAATCAAACAATGCCAAAAATAAACAATTGCATTCTGAAACTCAATGTTCTACTCTATCAAATATCTGCTGCTGCAAAAGACTGATCATGAAGGAATTTCATTGGAGGTCCCAACAGAACCCTATTGCATTCGAAACTCAGACTTCAATACATTCAATCAACTGGAGAATTCAACTAGGGAATTCCAAAATGTCCATACTCACTAAGTCAGCCCACCCTAATTGGTTATGTTTTTTGCATGGTACTTTTCTTTTCGGCTTGTAATGCTATGGGCAATTAATCAATTGTAGTTCTTGTTTCTCTTTTTTTTTTTTGACTGTTATTTTAGAACAAATCAACTAAAAACATAAAGAACCGGAGTGAAATGAAGTCCAAACATAGATGTGGTTCGAAGTCCATCCCAGTGAGGGTAGATGCAATGGTGAGTTTTATTATATTGTAGTTGTTAGAATGCAAATATTCTTAATCTACTTACTGGTTCAAAAACTGATTGTTCAGATGAAAACCAATGGGAATCGTGTGCCGGACTTGAAAGAAGTTTACAAATCTACCCACTTCAATGAAGATACAAAAATGTGGATCTCTGAAGAATCCGAGAAGAACTATGTACGTATATTTGGTTATTTGCTTTAGTTGCTAAAATATTTAAAGCTTAAATCTTGTTACTCTATGTTGTTTTACATTTTAAAAGGGCAAGATCATAGAGGTAGAGGCTGAACATTGTACTGAGGCTGGTGTGACACCGATCACACAAGAGGAGCTTTCAATCAAGTCACTCAAGGCTAAATCAGGATACGTTAAAGGACTGGGTATGCGGCCTTCCTCATCTCTTAGGACCACTGTTGCATCTGCATCCAACAGTCAATATGTATCGCATCTCGAGTCACTAGTACAAGAATATCAAGAAGAAAGGCAAGCGCAACAGCAAAAGATAGATGTGCTTTCTGAGTCAAACAAGCAGATGGAGTTGACGACAGCTACAATCATGGAGTATTTGAAATACCAAGGGAATGGATTCAGCGAATATATTGAGAATTCAAGAAGCACATGAATAGCATGCTGGATGGTTAGTAATTTACCTTGCAATTTTGCTTTCCATTATTGATAGGATCGAACTCCACATTCGTCCTACATCAACAAGTATCCTTAACTCCCCTCCCTCTCTATATTATTACTTTGTTAGTACATGTGGATTTTGGACATGCAATTAAGTTGTTGGCGGCTAACGTTGGACATGGCAGTCTAGTGGTAAACGCAATATATCTAGAGTCCATACCATGCACTACAATATGATTGGAAATTCTTTTGCATCTTATAAAGTGCGGAACAGAACTAGCACCTCTAATTATGTTGGTCAAATAACGCCAACTTCCATCCCAAGGTTGTTCTCTTCAATTTTTTCGTCAGTAAAAAGTCGGGTGAAAATCTCATAGTAAGCTTTAAGTTTTGAATGTTAGAATGTGCTAATGAAAGTTCCCAGGGTTGTTTTCTTCAATTTTTTCATATCAGTAAAAAGTCGGGTGAAAATCTCATAGTAAGAGTTAATTTTTGAAAATTAGAATGTGCAAGTGAAAGTGATTGTAACCATGAAAACAGTAATGTGTTTGAACGTGAAATCCTAACTTTCATAGTTTGATTAGATACATTGTTGGATTTAATGTGATTTCGATCCTAGGGGTGATTGAAGTTCTTGCTTTTCCTCTAAAATTCGACATTGTTCTCATGTTTCGTAGTGTTCAGAGCTTTCATTTATTGTTTGGCTATATTTGTCTAAAGTATAATAGTAAATGCTTAAAATTTAGGGTTTTCATGTTGGGTGTTTTCATGTTGTATGTGCACCTTACGTTTTGGATATGATGAAATTATTTTTGACTAGTGTAATGTTAGAGGGGCTTCTGGTTGAATCATTAATGAGCGTGCATTGAATTTACTATGTATTAGGTTTTGCTCATAAGTATCATCTTTAATTGGCTTTATGCTCAAGTAATTATATTTACAGTAGTTGATATCTAAACATAGTAATGATTTTCTTTTATTTCACGTTTGCAGATTGGATATGCAGAAGGTTGGTGGTATATATGAGAAGGCCAAGATCTTTTTTGTGGATACTTCTTTTTGTTGGTGGTATATATGAGAAGGCCAAGATCTTTTTTTGTTTATACTTCTTTTGGTTATGATGGG
>BPLS01022745.1:0-10539 GCA_019656275.1 Rhododendron kiyosumense
ATGGTTTGGAGGTTTTTGAAGGCAAAACACATTTGTATAGGGTATGTATTGATTGATTGATTGATTGATGTAGATGGATATATGAATTCATCATGGGAATTGATTTTCATATTTTTCTTTTTACAATTCACACTACTTTTTGTCTTTATTCACTTGAATTTATTAACTTACCATTTATTCAATAAATTTTTTCACACATTCAAGGACAATATTGTAAATTCATATGGATATAAACAAAAAAAAAGGGGAGTATAGATGGTTAAAAGGGGAGTGTGAAAATTATTTCCCTTCATTATTTGTAACGATTACGTTAGAAATTACAATTGTTTTTCCTTTTCTTTTACTCCCTTCGTCCCTTTTTAAGTATCATGCTTCGTAACTCCAACTTATCAAAAAGATATCATCATTATACCTTTCACATCAATTTTTTTCTCCACTTTCCCTACTTACCCATCATTATTACATTTTTATTCACTAACTTTTCAAAATAGAATCTACTTTTAGGAATAAAATAGACAATGTACCAACTTTTACCCACTAACTTTACAAAATGGACACTTATTAAGGGGCAGCCCAAAATGGAATACCGGACTCTAAATAAGGGACGGAAGGAGTATCTGTTTAGGAATGTAGGCCATACAACAGCAATAAGTCTACGTTTCCCCAACTCAGCCCCTGACTCAATCCCCGACGCTGACATGACAGTAGGCCCCATGCCACGTCATCTTACAGAAAAAGAAAACTCTGAAATCGTATTCGTACCCCTAGTATCAATTTAAACTCTTTGACCCTATTCTGAAACTATGGGAACGAAAATGAGACTCGGTTACTAGAGGAACCATTTCTATACATTGCCCTAATTATTAAGCCTAGTTCTTTATCAACCAGAAACCTAAAACTAGGAAATTTAATTTGGTACACAATGGGAAGCTCATGTGGTCAAGAAACCAAGGCTAGAAAACAAAAAAAACAACTAAAACAAAATCTAACTCCAAAATAATGAAAATAAAACAATTGATCTTCCTCAAAATATTATTTCCTACATCACTATAGACCTCCTCTGGACCCGAAGTTGCGATAGAGCTCTTTTGAAAGTTGTCCCAAAAGAGTAGGGAACTACTGAGAGTATATCACATCAAAGCACTCCATATTTCCATGACTACAAGAATGTTGGACATATTTTCGGACCCCGTCACACTTGTGCTTCTTGAACCACATTTCCCGAATCAGAGACAGAATGGGACACATGACAGTTGATCGACACTTCGCGGCAATAATATTCAGAAAATGTCTTAAGCGGGAGAGCAATTTCGTCCCCTACCTCCGAAACTGCCCAAAGACCATCCTAGGATTCATCTTGAGGGCGGAGACATGCAGTAATCGTGCAATCTGGTGCGCCCTCCTGCTGGGCTATACAAGGAAAATCAGCCCTTTCATTTCGAATATCAATGGGTTGAATTCATTTTTCTGTTTGAATACTGTGAAACCATTCAGAATATTTTCAGTTTATGCTTATATCATTATATGTGGTATTTTTAGATCCTGCAAAACAAAAAAGCAAACCATGCCTTCAGAAATGGGTAAATATCACAAGCATAGTGTGAAGATATCACCAGAAAGCTATCCTGTTGCGACAATCTAATAGCACTAGCATAGAAAAGAAGCAGATAACGAGTGTGAACGGAGGGAGATTCCAATAATTATTTTTCTTGGTAAAAAAATCTATCAGCACGATAATCATAGTCCCAAAGAAAGAAAAGATGGGAGTTTGGCAAGGTTCAATCACCTTTTACAGTATGTAAACATGTCCAAGCGTGCAGTATCTGTTTCTTGCGTAAAATATAACCGAAAGGAAGACAGGACGATGATATTTCTGCAGCACTTGCCAGCTGATAAACACAGAAGCTTAGAATTGGAAACATGAGCGAGGCCACTGTGCTTTTAAGCTGTAGATCATCCTACAAAAGTCGAGCATTACACTTACGAGTACTACTCCTTTAGCAGGCAAGTTACCTGTATCCAGAACGACGAGACAGACGGGCCCATCAGGTATTTGTGCTTGCAGGCTGATAAAGATTGGAAACTCAGAAATGCCACCCTTTAGCACACCAAAGTCTTTGGAGCATTTTCACTACGACGAGCAACTTTGATTTTCAAGAAAAGCTTGTAAGCCATGTCAACTTTGTTTGAAGACAATAGTTTGTTACTCAATTTGCTGTAAATAAGCCTGCTCGGACAAAAACCTTTTCGAACATACTCCTCCATATATAACAAGGATGGCATTCTCTAGTTGCCCTATGTTGCAAAGGCCGTTAATTACGTGCTCGTAAACTTCCACATCAGAAGCGTTCCCACTCTTTTGCATCTCATCCCACGCATTCAACAACATGCCACATTTACCAAATCTAGAAAGCAGCATAAGTAACAACTTGTACGTGGTCAGTGATACCCGACATCCAACCTTGCTTGCTTTCTCATAGATCATCAAAGCTGCATGCGGCGGACCATAGCTACAGAGAGGTTCAATGAAAGAGGTTACGGTCCCTGAAGTGGGAATCAACCCTCGGCACAACATCGCATCAAACATTTCAATCGCATCGGCCACTCTTCGAGCTTTAAGGAAAGCAGCAATCAATCTGGTGTAAGTATCCAAACTTGGCTCATCGTTGTTTCTCAGCATACACTCATAATACTTAATGCCTTCATCGAAATCGCTGACTGAAATAAAATTAGAAATCATCGCATTTTAAACACTAGCATTTGGCTCGCGCCCCCCTCCTTCATACTATCAAAGAGCTCAACCGCGTCGTCAATGTGACCGGCTCTTCCCAACCCCTCGATAAGATAACTAAACGTTAGACAATCAGGATCAAATCCCTCCTCCATCATTGCTCTCAAAATCGTCTCCATTTCACCAATTCTTCCAAATTTCGACCACCCAGAAATAACAACATTGTATGTGATACTATCAAAGGGTATCTTCCCTTTGATTTTATTAAGGAACGAATTTGAAGCGCCCACATGGGACCGTCGGCACAGCACCATAGGAGCACATTGAGAGACTCGGTATCGCATTTCGACCCGAAATCCTCCAACTGTCCAAACATTCGGATTGCTTTCGACACATGACGAGCCCGGACATAACCGTCCATTACAATCTCCCAGGTATCTGAAACAGGACTTGTTCCTTCCATCTTCATATCATGCAACACACCCACTATATGATCAAAGAATTTCCTTCTCCCTAGTGCCTTAAAAATCACATGATAACAATCGATAGCTTTATCGATCGTCGGTTGCTTGGTTGCCCAGTCGGAAAACATTACCATTGCTTCACCTCCCAGATTTCCCTTGTTCACTACCTTGGCAACGATGTCGACAATCAATTCAACGTGCGTGTTCGATAGAGCCTGCTCAATCGCAGTTTTACCGATAAGTTACTGGATGAAGACGCCTCTGAGTTTCTCTACGGGTGTCAAGAACCCATCGACGACGGCCCTAACCTTCGTAAGGTGAAGTTAGGGTTAAGTGCTCCGGAACTGTTGTGCGGCGATGGATTGGTAAGAGGTCAGAAAGCTGGTTCAGGACGTGGGATTCGTCTATGGGAGGTTGGATTGTTGGTGGGTTTTGGAATTCGTCCTTGTTTGATGGGTTTGGAAGCAGATTAAAGGTCGAAAATTGAAATTGAAACTGAAACTGGGATTTGTACGTGATTGAATTCAAGCGTCCAAGATAAGCCGTGATTCGTCGGGCTTGTACGGCGATGAAGGACATCCCCTATGATTTCTGCTTTGGTGCTCGGAAATATGGTGGGCAGGCAAAACAGTTTACTCCTGTCCGAGACCTAAGAGCATCTTCATCAGTCTTGACCCAAATCTTTTTCCAAATTCAAAATTTGGGTAAAAATTTCAAAATATCATTTCCAATCATGATCCAAATCTTTTCCCATTTTTAGGCTCTGTTTGGAACCTAGGGAAAAGAAAAGAAAGGAAAGGAAAATAAAAGAATTTTCTCTCCTCTTGTTTGGTTAGAAGAGAAAGAGGGAAGAAAATAAAGATTTCTAGTAGAATGAACAGTAAATTTTCTTCCCTATTTTCCTCTCATTTTCCTCCTTCTTTATTTTCCTTTCTTTTCTTTTCCTTTCCGTAGGTTCCAAACAGAGCCTAGATTTTACCCATTCTTTCCTCTAAATCTGGGATAACTTTTGCCTTGACCCATTTTCCCAACGGCTAGTTAGAGAGAGAGAGAGTCATACCTGGTATGAACTGTGAAGGAGCTAGTTGCAGAGCTTCGCCGAAAATGGTGCAGAGCTTTGCCGAAGTTGCAGATTTCGCGCGGAGTTGGTGCTGATATTTGCTAGAGTTGTAGAGCCCCCCTAGGGTTAGGGGTTTGAGAGAGGGGGGGTCTTCGGTGCTGGTGAGGCACCGTCGATGAGGTCTCCAGTGGTGGTAAGGCGGCATCTGTGGGGCTTCAAAGCTGGACGCGTTTGAAGAGGGAGCTAGGGATGGCAACGGGGAGGGTCAGGGGTGGATACCACTGTCCCCATCTCCGATTCCTGAATCCAAATCCCTCCCCATCCCCGCCCCGATCCCCATCGGGGATTTATTTTTACCCTCTATCCCCACCCCAAACGGGGAACAGGAATCCCTATGGGAAATCGGAGATCCAAAGATTCCAAAACTTTTTTAAAAAAAAGAAGTCACTTGCCATTATAAAATACAAACCATGAAAAATTTAAAAAAATAAAACAATCTAGGCTCCCATTACAAACCAAATGCCAAGGAAAACAACCACAGTTTCTGGCTAGATCTAGATTGTGTTCAAAATGAAAAAACGGATGAAGAAAAGGTGAAACAAAAATACACAGAAAAGAAATAAAAGGTGAAACAAAATGCATTATTCCAATTTTGACTAGATCTATCCAACATTTTAAAAAATTATAAAAAAGATAGAATTAGGCAAGATTATACAAAAGTATTCCAGTTCAATCCAACATTATTCCAGTTCTTAAATATATAAATGTATGAACCAGATAAAGTTCTAAAAATTGAACTGCTAATGAGTTCAGAAAATGAGTCAACAAATCCGGAGGATTAGGCAAGACGCTTCTTGACTTCCCTTTTTCAACAGGGAAAATAAAAACAGAAAAGGAATAACAATGAGGGTTTGACAGTGGCAGTGCCGTAAATAAATAAAACCTTAACTTCTTAATTCTTATGTATATATATAATGAGGATTGGGGCTGGGTGGGGATCGGGGCGGGGACTAACTCATATCCACCCCATACCCGTTCTCCACTTTTTTTTAAAATTATTCCTATACCCTACCCGATCCCCAAATAATCCCCGAATCCCCTACCCATTTGGGGCGGGGAACGGATCGGGTTGGGTCGGATCGGCCGAAATTGTCATCCCTAGAGGGAGCCCTAGGGGATTTTGGGTTTGGTTGTAGGAAATTTGGGTTGGATGATTGGAGATGTGCCTACTCAAAATGGGTTTTTAGAACTCAAAATTTGACTCAATATAGGAGAAAAAAAGGGTGAAGGTTGGAGCTGCTCTAAAACCCCAAGATTTCACCTGGTAGCCTAGCTAGTGGCTAGTGGGGCTTTGTTGAGCTTGAGCTTGGCTAGTTTAGTAGACGAGTCAAAAGTTTGAGCTCGAGCTCGGCTTGAGACTTAACGAGCCGAGTTTAATCATTTAATAAACGAGCCTCTTTAATCTAGCTAAGCCTTTGTCGAATGGGCCGAGTCGAGCTGAAAACTCGGCTGCCCCTGTACATGGTCTTACGACTCTGCGGAGACTTGTGTTTTTGGTAAACAGTTGCCTGGGACCAAGAACTACGAGATCACCCTTTCATTTTGGGATGACGGAGGGATCGTATCATTTGAGCTGGGTTTTTTCATACTTTTTCCATCTGACTATAAAAGATTATACCCAACCTGTAAATTTGCTTCTAAACAATCAATTAGGTGTATTCTTTCCTCGATCTTGACCAATTAATAGAAAAAATCACATATCACCTAACACATTCCTCTTTCATATTTATAGTAATGTTTTATTTGATTTCGAATAATATTTAACTGCGAAAGGCTAAACAAGCCAAACCGAGCATTAACGTGCAAAGCCAAGCTTGCAAGCACTCCCAGTGGCTGGTGGCTCACTCCCACAGGTTTTACCAACGCATTAACCTTATCAAAAATAGAGTTTATGCGAATGATTTTGTTGAAAAAGGACTCTTTCTCTCTTTGCGTCCTGAAGTGTATGTAAATGCTCTTCATGACATTCCTATCGGCATCCACACCACGAATGAGCGGTTGGTTTAGTGGTTAGAAACTTGGACTTGGTTGGACAAGGCCAAGGTTCAAGTCCCCATAGCCTTTTATTGGGAGCTAAAGCCTAAACATGCTCTTAACACCACCCACGCGTGGTGAGGTCTCCTATAAATAATGGTGCATGTAGTATGACTCGATAATACTCCCTATTGGAGGTGATGGGATACCATACATGCGATTTACACCATGGGCTCAAAACAATCTTCTTGAGTTAGATTAGAAGCTGACGATGTTATGGATGATGCTCAAACAGTGAAACAATCGTAAATCGCTTGGGCAGTTGAAAATGATATTGCAAAACATTTAGCTATATAAATAAACGAAGAATTTATAGTTGAATTTCTCATTATTATCCAATGCTCTTGTTTCTTTGCAATGTATGCGTTCTTATGAACTTAGCTTAAATTTGAAAGTTGTCCTTATTTGAATTTTTTTCCGCATTTGTTAGTTTTGCGTCAAACGTTTGTGGGTTATTGATTCATTTCGATGAGAGGAATCGAAAAAGTAAAATTTTTTTTATTTTTACCCAAGTGAAAGGGCAGAGAGCTGGTTCAGGACGTGGGATTCGTCTATGGGAGGTTGGATTGTTGGTAGGTTTTGGAATTCGTCGTTGTTTGATGCGTTTGGAAGCAGATTAAAGGTCAAAAATTGAAACTGAAACTGGGAAGTTGAGGAGCAAAGGGACTGGGATTTGTACCTGATCGAGTTCAAGCATCCGAGATAGGCCGTGATTCGTTGGGCTTGTACGGCCATGAATATAACTAGGACATCATATGATTCTACTAAGCTTTGGTGTTCGGAAATATGGTGAGCAAAACAATATACTCTTATCTACGTGCACTACACATTTATACTACGTCCACGTGAGTTCACCCCGTGTCCCATAAAAATATAGAAAAATGTCCATAATTTTTTTAAGAGGTCTTGTAAAAACTCAGCTCAATCTGATGTCGGTAAGTATTTATTCTTAACTCGTATGGCAAAACTGAACAGTTAAATACCATGAAAGCCGTAAGAAATTTTATATCTTGGCCTAAAGTGGCCTTACACGGTTTAAGCTAGTCCAGGAACAAGTGGTAGGGCAAGATTCAGATGTTCGTGGCTCTAAAAATGAATACTAACCAGTTTTATTTGAAAGTTGACTTTCCATTTATATTTGACAGGAAAAAAAAAATTTAATCAAGCTCATGCACGTCATGTAAATTTAGCTTACACTCTAAAAATACATAACCAGCAGCTGGGGGCTCTGCTACGCACAGCATGGTGGTGAGCTCTTTGGATGGGTCCATCTCTGACTATGAGTGCAATCCAAACCATTCATTTTGTTTGGGTTGTTGAGCTAGTCTCACATGCCAAAAATGAGACTGAATATCGAAACCCAGATGAACAAAAACTCTTGTTATATTTCCGATCAATCTCTATTTTGACAAGGATAACAAACTCGATGGGTAAATGAAGTCCAGATCTCATTGGCTTGAAACGGGACTTATCCAACGAGCACAGCACCCTGTGGGGGCACATAAGGACCGGGATCCGATCAGGTCCAGTGTGCTAGTGTCCATTTCTGTCCAGTGTGCGGCTAGGATGAGTCCTATTAAATCTAATGCTCCACATCATGCCATGTCAACAAGACCCCCATTTTGCTTCAAAAGAAACGGATAGTAGTTTCCAAACTCATCTAGTCCACTTCTAAACTTCATAACCCACTAAATCCACTAGCATACAAAAATACCAATATAACCCACTATATGTAGCCCTCTATATATATACCCCACTATATGTAGTTTCTTTTCCTTTCTTTTCCTTTCCTTCAAACGGGGGGAGGGAGAGAGAGGGGGGCCGTCGGGACAAGCATCTCGTCCCAGCCTCTTATCATCGTTGCCATCGCCACCCACCTCCCGTCTCCGTCACATCCTGTCCCAGCCTCCCGTTGCCATCGCCACCCACCTCCCATCGCTGTCGCATCCCGTCCCGCCACCCCGTCCCAGCCTCGCTGTTGCCATCACATCTCACCTCCGCACCACCGTCGTGTTCGACAAGTGGCATAGGTTGCCAACGCGTCACCAAACGAGATCTGCACAAATCTCCACGAGATCGCGGTCCTTTCCTATTGTCAGCTTCGTTTCCCACAAACAGGTAAGTCGAGTTTAGTTTAGGGTTGAACATATATGGTTGTTTGTTACTATTTGTACAGATCTGGTTTGGTTAGAGTTTTGGATTAACTTATGGAATCCTATAATATTATATATAATCTTCTGAAATATTTTCATTACAGTGAAAGAACATATGATGATATACACCAAAGAAATGAACATAACATAGACGGGAATCAAAATGCACGCTCCCTTTCTCTATTTTGAAATGAGAAACAAATCCTCTATATCTAATTAACCGAAAGAAAAAAAAACATTGTCCAACCCCAATCATTTCAGGAAGGAAAAAAATTGTTAATAGGAAAGAGTACATTACGAAAGAAAGTTATTTGATGTGGCCACAAATAGAAACTAAAATCAATGCCTTCACAAAGGGAGACCAAGGAGGAGTTGAGTGGCTCTATCCTGGTGGACCATGCAACCGCCATATTCGTGACTTAATCTCATACAACAAGTTGCCCTTCCCCACTTCGACATGAAGAGAAAGCTAAGGTCCTTCAACCTCCATCTCTACGTAAACTTGTTACCGAGAATAATGCCTAAATCAAACGCCAATCAATAAGTAGTCAGACGTCTAAGGAACATACTTGAAGATCCCCAAAAAAGGTGAGAGACTTTACTAAAAAAGGTGAAATAGTTTACACAAGTAAATCACTGCAACAAATGAAATTACCTTACCAAGCTTGTAGAGGCATCCAAATACACCATTAATGGCTCTCCAGATATATAAATCATCATTCACACACAATCTAAAATTAGGACACCACACAATCAGTTGATTGGCGGTAAAAAAACCTTCAATCACTGCATTGATTTTCTCTCAAAAGTTAACTTCTCTCCAATATTGTCACTCATTAGGAAGATGGTAAAAAATTGCAAAAACTGTAGCATTACTCAGGAAAATTAGAGACCGGTCCTTCTTTTTAGGTCCGGTTTGATCCCAACCCTGAATATTTTTCTGAACCTATGCAGATTTTGGTAATGTTAAGTAATGACTTTTATACCCAGCCGATCAAAAGAAAAAGACTTTTATATCCAAATAAATCGAATCAAAACCCCTCTCCCTCCCCCTCTCCACAAACGCACGGCAAACCCCGGATGCGGAGTCCCTGCAGTGACCAAAAGTCGCTGCAAACTGCAGCCCCCCAAAACGACGCCGTTTGGGGGTAAGTTACACGAAGCCAAGCCAAAAGTTGGAAAAGTGGAAAACGCAAGGGGGAGGAAAATTATTCAGTGCTTCTACCTTTCCAAATTTTTATAAGCCCACATCTTCTTTTATCCGAATTTCCCTCTCTCTCTTCCCAACACATTTCCCTTGAAACCCAATCACCAAACCCACAAAATTGCTCTGTTTTCTCATTCTTCTCTCTCTGTCCTCTTTTAATTTCTCAAGTTTCAAGAATCGCTGCTCAGAAACGGAGTGGAAGACCCATTCTCTCAATCTCTCTCTCCGCAAATCATGTGCAGTATCAACAAAAGAACCTCACAAAAAAGAGTGGATGACTATTGACTGTTCAAATGTGGACGACCTAGTTTTTTTTGGACGAATTTGTTCTTCTTCTTCTTTTGTTTTGATCATGGACGAATTTGTTCTTTATTCCAATGTTAATCTAACTTGATCTAGCCAAAAAAGATGAAAGTCGTCTTCAAGGTCTTAAAAATAGACAGAATCGGTGAACTATTTTCTGGAGATGAGAGTTATTTTCTGGAGGGGAGAGATTTGAGAGAATAAAGGAGAAAGAAAGAAGAGGAAGTGGGTTCGGGGGGGAGAGAGAGAAAAATTTATGGATTGTTGGGAAAAGATGCCGGCTTATGAATTTGAAAAGGCAGAAGCACTGAATAATTTTCCTCCCTCTGACATTTTCCACTTTTTCAGCTTCTGGCTTAGCCGCATATAACTTGCCCCCAAAACGACGTCGTTTTGGGGGCTGCAGTTTGCAGCTCCTTTTGGTCACTGCAGGGACTCGGGGTCCCCCTCGCACACCTCACAACGACGGAGTTGTGCAACTATATATGCACAAGCTAACTTACTCACATATCACACACCACTAATAT
>BPLS01022748.1:0-27966 GCA_019656275.1 Rhododendron kiyosumense
AAATTCACTAAATACAACAAAAGAATAACGAAATAGTCAACATTTTCGGGGATAAGTTTTGGAGAAGAGAACCAAAAAATACAATAGAACTTTTTTAGTTTAGCTCGATACTTTATAAAGATCCATGCCAACAAGCCAATCTATTTTAGCTAGCTTCTATGAAAATACTATTCTTTTCATTCCTAATACAGCTTTAAAATTTGCAATGATGAAGAGGAAAGAGAAATAGTTAATAGTTTATGATTAAAATAATTGTTCGCTAATGAATAGTAATTAACTTAATAGATCTGGCTAGGTACTGTAGCTTATGTTTAGTTTACCTATCCATTTGACTAGTCTGCTACAAGTTATTTTATATAAAATGGTGATAGCTAGTCTCTTCTACATGCTCTAACCGAAGTGTGTGTCTCAACTTATGTGTAAAAGAGACGTGAAATGACAAACTTTGTCAAGTTTGGTGAGAGACTCTGGCGATTTGAAGTGATGACTTCTCCTCTTCTATCTGTATTTTTATTGATTTCTAGGAAGTTGATCGTAGTTTAAAAAAAATTAGTTTTTTTTTTTTTTTATAAAGTCTATACTTTTGCCTAAATATCAATTGGGATTGTGTGAAAAACCTGTGTTCCTTGAGTTTTTGGAAGAGTTGTTTGGAGTGATTTTAATTTGCACTTCAGTTGCTAATATGACTTTTGCAGTACAAGATGAGAGAAAAGTTGATGTGTCCCGGGGGGGCTGCTGTCCCGATTTTGGGGCACATCCCGGTCTTGCTCCGATGATCAGAATCGTTCACTTTATAGAGCTCATCGAGTAAAACAACTATACAAAAAATCCGCTTAATTGGATATCATTAAGTGCCTGATCGGAGCCCATATAACTCTCAGTCCATGGGTTACAGTGGATTTGATCCAGTGTTTCGGATTCATTCTTTTCAAGATAAAAAGGTTCCGGTCAAGCACTTAATGATATCCAATTAAGCTAATTTTTTTTACAGTTGTTCTACTCGACGAGCTCTACAAAGTGAATGATTCCGATCATTAGAGCGAGACCGGGGTGAGCCTCAAAATGGGGCACAACAGCACATTGCTATCTCCAAAGGGACAGCAGCCCCCCTCCCTACCAAATTGGATTTGGCCATTCATTCAAATTTGACCAAAAACTGGCCAAAGTCAATTTTACCTTAGAAAATAACATATCTTTAGTGGGAAGCAATTGCATCTTTAAGCCAAGGGCAAATTTCACTCAGACCACCTGAGGTATGTAACAATGATAGAATGTACCTTTCAGCCTTCAAAAATAACAGAAACCTCCCCTATTTCACAGTTTGAGTTTCATTCCGTTAGTGAAATAGACAGAAAATGTACGGAAAATGAAATCTTCAATTTTATTTAGTTCTACAGCTATCTTAGGTCTCTTATTAAAAGTCCTAGAGCAAAAAATTAATTATGACCCTTTAGGATAAAACAATCAGAAAAATAAGATCTTCACACCGATTCAAATGGATTAAAAATTGGAGCACATAAGTATTTTCTCTTCATTTGGTTCTATGGCTCTCTAAGGGCTCTCATTGAAAGTTTTGAAGCCAAAAATTAATTATGACCATTTAAGATAAAATAATAAAAAAATAAAAATCTTCACACCGATTCAAACGAATTAAAAATTGGAGCACGTAAATATCTGCTCTTCATTTGGTACTATGGTTTTCGTAGGACTCTCATTGAAAGTCCTAGAGTGAAAAATTAACTATGACCCTTTAGGATAAAATAATCAGAGAATTAAGATTTTCACACTGATTCAAACAAATTGAAAATTTGAGCACTGAAGTATCTCCTCTTCATTTAGTTTTACGGCTATCTTAGGGCTCTCATCGAAAATCTTAGAACCAAAAATTAATTATTACACTTTAGGATAAAATAATTAGAAAAATAAGATATTCACACCGATTCAAATGAATTGAAAATTAGAGCACTTAAGTATTTGCTCTTCATTGAAAGCCCTAAAACCAAATGATGAGCAAAATTTTAAAAGCTCCAAATTTTAATCTGTTTGAATCGATACGAAAATTTTATTTTTTTAATCATTTTATCCTAAATGATCATAATTAATTTTTGGCTCTAGGACTTTCAAAGAGAGCCCTCAGATAGTTGTAGAAAATAAAATTGAAATTTTCATTTTCCGTACATTTTCCATCCATTTCACTAACAGAACTAATGGAATGAAACCTAAACTGTGAAATAGGGGAGGTTTCTGTCATTTTTAAAAATTGAGGGGTACCTTCTGTCATTATCAAATACCTCAGAGGGTCTGAGTGAAATTTGCCCTTAAGCCAAAAAAGGCATTTTAGCTTGGTTTACAAGATAGTTGATGGGTTACAAGAAATGCCCTAAGATTATATTTTTTTTCATTGACTAATTTGTTTTCCATATTGGGGGCAGTGTTCATAATGAACCGTTCTATGCATATAATATAGTGAACTTTGCAGGGTCTACTTTGGGGCTCCCCATAAATAATCTGAATTGTTCAATAATTTTTAATTAGCCTATAAAATATTAGCTCAACTGAATAATTGTAAGTACTTTAAACAAATTTTAAATTCTCGTCCAATTTTCTTAAATGAATTTTGAAGAAAGTAAGGTAATTAAATCAAGTACTTATAGTTATTCGCTTAAGCTGATTTTTGTCACGCCAACTTAAGAAATTACTATTTTAAAATTATTGAGCAGCTTAGAAACTCCAAAGTGGACTCCACAAAGTCATATGTGCACACCCTATGCACTGGATCTACACCCATAGGGCATGATTGATTATTGAATTATTTTGAGAAATAATCGGATAAGATGAGAATACAGGGGACAGTGGGGTCCTTGGGATAAAAGGTGGGATTATATGAATAGTGTAATCAATTGCGTTGTGTTTTTTTATTCATAAAATAAAATAAAATAAAGAAGATTATATTAATGACCGCTCAGGGGCATCTACATAACGGTAGTTTATTACAAGTATTTTGGATAAAGCCAAATTAATCATGTAACTAATGTAAAATGAGAAAAACACGAGGCATTCAATGTCTTTCACGCTGATGTAGACCTTGAGCACGACGCAAGCAACAACACTTATAAATTTGCTAAAAATTCATTCCTAGAATTTGCAGGTCTCGAAAGAGAAAAAAGTGTTAGCAAAAAACAAAAGACAACGAAGAGCGAAATGATCAGATGGACTCCAACCACGTATGAATGCACCACTGAACTTCCACAACTATAGATCGATTTGACAAGCCACCACGAGTTGGCCTTTCAAAAACATCATGTAGGGTAAATGCACTGTTGGAACAAATACCATTGTAAAACAACATTATTCTGAAAGAACCTAGTCTGTAGGCAAAATATTCATTCAAATACGAAACTAAACTCTCGAGAAAACGAAAGACAAAACTCTCATAGATCAAACAACAAGTCGTTAACCTGAAGAGAAAGGAGAAAAACAAAGACAAAATGTATAGGAGAAGATGTTTAGAACCAGTACCCTGACCTTCCCCTCCCATCGCCATACAAGAGTGTGAAACCCTACGAGGAAGGGAAAGGGAGAGGAAAAATGTTGGACGTAGCTTGGGTTTTGAGAGTGAGGGAAGAGAGGATATTAATGTGTATTGTGTTTGATTAGGGTAGGGATGAAGATGAAGATTAGTTTGACTGTTGGATAAGGAGGGAGATGATAAGTCCAAGTAAGGAAACTAGCTATTACCACCCCTCCCCTAGTATTAGTTAATCCCAAATTTACCAAACACGAGATTTAGAAATAATGGGAGACATGCAAGCCTCTGTGTTTCCCTAAATCCTAATCATACGCTCTTTGTCCTGCAATCAAACAAGCCCTACGTTCTAGAAGAATGGAGAGAACAGAGAGAATGAGAAAGAAGGGTGTTTGGTAGTGTGGGCCCATGGGGGGAGCCTGTACCCTGAAGGGGTCTTAGCTCACAAGACGAATTACCCCTCAAACCTTTTTGCTATTTTCTCAATGCAATAATTGATGAATCAGCTAAGTTATTTTTTCGTTTATCTATTTCTGTTCACACGTATCAATTACTATTCAAATTAAGTATAAACTAATCCCTCTATCGTGCATACACTTTTTCCACCCTTCTTCATTGTATACGCATAAATTTATTCGCCCGGCAAACGAACCAACGAACTACAGTGCCAAATAGGAAATCGGAATTTTGACATTCCGATATTGCAACATCATGATCCCCTAGTGCCGGCAAAAGCGGCGGTCCCCCACCCAAGTGGTCCCATTTGAGGTGTCAAAACTCATTATCAACGCCGTCTATCCAAATAATTACACCTTGGACCTTGACCGCATCCCCGTTGGCAACCGCGGGCCCCCACCTCCTTCCCCTTTGACTAAAAACGCCGTTCGAGAACCCTGCCCGGGCAGCGGGCACCTCCCTCGGGCACCTGCAACTCTGCACGCACATACATACCCACACCCACAGAGAGAGAGAGAGAGAGAGAGAGAGAGAGAGAGAATGTGGGTGCAGAGGAGAGAGAGAGCCGCATGAAAAGTTGCTGAGCAGCTGATCTAGAAAGACTCTAGAAAGCAAAATCTAGAGAAAAAGTTCCAAATACGGCGGCGACTCGTACCGGCTAACCTAGATCCACCTATCAATGCGGTTTCAGTGAAAGCAGCTCTCGCCGAAAACGGTGGAGATTCGAGCCGCATTGGCGTCGCGTGAGGGTTTTTTCCGCAAGGGGTGGATCGGGGGAGGCTACTGGGCGAAGTAGATGAGAGGTAGAGAGAGGAGAGAGCAGCAGACGTCATGGAGCGAGAGATCGCTGTTTATTCCCTTCTGTGGCTAGTCACGGTGTTTCATCCGTTGACGATGATCTCCGCTAATTTGGAAGGTGCGTGTCCTTATCTGCATTTTACGTTCTTTCTTTGTGGTATTGATTAGGAGTTTGCTCCATCCTGAGAGCTCTCAGGTTCGAAAGGTGGTATCAAGTCCTTTTGGGGCCGGTCCATATGCAGCAATTGCTCGGGTTTTAGTTAGGCTTCCGCAGGTGCGGTGGGGTTGGGTCCAATAATTGGTCAATGCGTGCGTAAGCTGGCCCGGCGACACATGAGTTATCAAAAAGAAAGAAAGACATGTAGTTCACTGTAGCTGTGGGTTTTTAATTGGAGTGGGATTGGTTGAAATGGCCGTGTATTAGTCGCTAAGAGTGTGACTTTTTATCCGTTTTCTTTTTCTGAAGTTTATTGGTTTGGTCAATTTTGGAAATTAGGAGAATATTCCAGGGTTGGAAAATTTTATAAAAGGTAGATAAACCGATGCAATTTGGCAGTATTTCTTTTTTTTTTTGAGCATTTCTTGTTTAAGCATTTCTTTTTCTTCTTTTTACCGGTAATAATGAATTTATTCGGAGAAAGCAGGTAGCCAGGCGAGGTGGCAGGTACTGAGGATGAGTTTTCCATAAAAAGCCGATCTATAGCTTATGGTCTTTGACTCTTTAGACAAGTTGTTTCCGCTATTTGGACTTTTAGTTGATGTATGCGAGGACAATGTCCTGTCTCAAAATGATCAGCTTCTGGAGGCAACTTAGAAGTGTGTGATTCTATTAGTGGGTTCTCTGATCTCATGGATGCCCTTGTTGTTTTCATAGCTTTACATCATAGATTGGACATGGGATTTGTATAGACATGGTTTATACCCTGTTTTGATATCATGCTGTGTGTGAGAAACGCAGTGCAGATATTTTACTTGTCAAAAGGTTGGTACACACACACATACGATATCATAGCGACAGCGTTAAACCGTCTGTACTCTGTTGTCATTTCATAGTTCCATTAGTGGGTGCAAAGATTTGCGAAAAACATTTTGCCATAGTTAATTTAAGATCTCCATCCTGTATTCCTCAGCTTAATGTTCGAGTGGGTATTTTACTTTTCTTCTTAAGTTGCTTTCTGTACGTGACCTATGCAGTTCATACGCATACAGGGATAACCGAGGGTTACTTTTGAGTTTTGACTCTTGGACATGATATTCATCCTACACTCCCCTAAACTTGGCTGATACAGATGGAAGTAGTGCATGGAAAAAAAATCAGTCAAATACATTCTGAATTGGAACGGCGTACCCATTTGAGCATCATCCACGGCCTAGAGTCAATACATGTTCCAATGGATACTTTGATGTGGAAAAAAAAAACTGCAGTTAAGACAGAAAAAGGGTGCGTGAAGAGAGGACCATATAGAAGTTTGAACTAATTAGAAAAAGTGATATAGTTGTTAAATAGAGTTCTGAAAGTAACTTTCTTGTTACAGTTTGTTATTGGGCAATAAAGTCCCTTTTCTCTCAAAACATTTTCCTTGCCCTTGTAGTGTTGGTAGCCCCATTTATTTTGTTGTTTTCATGGTTCATGTTACTTTTGTTTCTGTTGTCCATATTTGGCCATACGTTTCTGAGATGTCAAATGAAGTTACAGGGGTTCCTAGTTTGTCTTAAGTATCTAATGCTTTATCTTTTTCTAAGCCAATTCTTGAATTGATGTCGTCAATGTCCCTTCCAGAATCTGATGCTCTTGCTTGCCTACGTGAACAGGTGATGCTTTGCACAGCCTACGTACAAATTTAGAAGATCCTAACAATGTTCTGCAGAGTTGGGACCCTACGCTTGTGAACCCTTGCACATGGTTTCACGTTACATGTAACAATGATAATAGTGTTATAAGAGTGTAAGTTGCATTGTTTGTTGATGACATCGACGTACATGAACAATGAACATTTTTGGACATCTACAAAGAATGTAATATCTCCAATTGACGTGGTATTTATGGTGGTTGTTTCTCACTTCTGCAGTGATCTTGGAAATGCAGCATTATCTGGGCAATTGGTCCCTCAGCTTGGCGAGCTCACAAATTTACAGTACCTGTGAGTCTTTTATAGAAACATGATTATTGTTGCATTTGGCGGCTTTTGCATCTTCAATCCCAAAAGCTTCACTCTCTAGTCTTTTCAATGATCTATGATGTGTCCTTTAGACTTTTCTGTTTGTAGTTTGACACTGTTTTCCCATTTATGTATAAAAACATTCCCTTTATCATTATCTTCATACCTTTATGATGATGAACTTCTCACATGAAGGCTTATATGCAAAGATTCCATTCTTTTCCTAACAAGGCATGAAATTGGGACAAAATTTACTTATCAAATGGAGTAAATGCCCCACAAAAATTTAGATGGATGTCTCCCTTGTGTGGCTTTTCCTGGGGTAGGTGGAGTCAGTAACTCTGCCCATCAAACTTTTGTGCGTCAGTCAACTCTTGTTTGCACCTGTTTCCTTGCCATTTATAGATATTTCTTTCAATTTGTCGTCGCGGTAGTAGTGTGCTTTCCATGTTAATCTGGCATATGTGCCGTTTTGCTTTCTTTTTAAACCTTCTTTTTCAAAAAGAAGAGAATTTCAAGCTCAAATATAATGAAAATGAAAAATAATTTTTTAATTTTTTTTGCACCGTTTAAAATCAAATAAGATCCATATTGGTAGGAAAACTATTTGCGTAAACACATAATTTTTGAGCTTGAAATTACCTTCCTTTTCTAAAAGTTCTTTTTTAAAGGAACTGAAATGGGGCCTTACATGTTCATATTACAAGGTAGGGCATGCAGTCTCGACGGTCAAGTAGTGGTGGAAAAAATGGTTGAACCTTTATTTCTGTTTATAAAACATTTTGATATGCCTGCTCAATGTGCATCATGCAAGGCACCTAAATGTTGATACGAACTCATTGATTTACTGTTTTTTCACAGGGAGCTTTATAGTAACAATCTAAGTGGACCAATTCCTAGTGCTATTGGGAATTTGACAAACTTAGTGAGCTTGGACCTGTACTTGAACAGTTTTTCTGGTCCCATCCCAGATACATTGGGCCAGTTGACGAAATTACGATTCCTGTATGTATACGCACCCTCACCTCTCTTCTTTGATTCTCCACCTAAGTTTCATTGTCATTTGTTGCATTCCCTTTGATAACTTGCAGATCTTTTGCAGCAGCAATGATAATTTTATTAAAGCTGTGCTGTGTCATAAAATAAGACCTCATAGACGAATGCCTTGCATTACATACTTACAAAGCTTCACAACTTTGAATCACGTACTCCTTAAAATGGAGAGTAGTGAGGGAAGTGCATGTGTTGACTACTATTTTTGTTGTTGATAAAATGACCTTTTGGCAGTCAAATATGGAGTTTATCTATTGATCCACCTTTCTAGGAAACAGCACCTTGATTTTAAACTTTTTATTACATGTTTTCTTTTTGGTAGGTTGGATCATAAAATCCCACTGAGAGATGGGTACTGTTTGAACCCTACCATACTGACATTCCATATTTTTGTTGCATAAGTAGAGGGCTTTACCCAAGAAAATGAAGTTGTGTGCTTGTTCTATCTTTGCCCCAATCAATCTTCCTATATCAATTTTAAACTTGACATTATCTTCTCTTGGTATGTCTTCGTAAGGATAGCCGGCTTAACAACAACAGCCTCTCCGGTCCTATTCCTTTGTCTTTGACTAATATCACAGCGCTGCAAGTCCTGTAAGTACCTCTATGAACTTGTTCCCCGTTCTTGTTGAGTTCTCTTTTTCATATGTTATTGCCGTTTCCTCCCATAAGGAAATTTGGATATTGGAACTTGACAGTAGCTTCCTACAATGTGGATTGCAGTGACTTATCAAATAATGGCTTATCAGGACCTGTTCCAGACAATGGCTCATTCTCATTATTCACTCCCATCAGGTTCTTGTCAGGGAATGTTGTTAACTGTAGTGTTCTTGTTTGATTAATATGAAAATCTAATTTAATTTGGTTTATCTTATGCAGTTTTGCTAATAACTTGAATCTATGTGGACCGGTTACTGAAAAACCCTGCCCTGGATCTCCACCTTTTTCCCCTCCTCCTCCGTTTGTTCCACCATCAACAACCGCTTCTCCAAGTAATGTCTGACATTGTTTCGTTATGGAAAAAGTGAACTTCTCTATGCTACTATTATATTCTGACAGCATTTTGTTAAACACAAAGATCTGCAATTAAAGATATTAGTTTGCTATCGTCAACCTAAAATTTGTAGAGCTGGTGGTGCTTTTCCTAGTTGTTATCAATGCAGCATTATTTACTCTACTAGCTTTATTTGAAGGGAAAATGACAGCTAAGGACGTGTTTTGATAATTAATACCCATCAAGGACATTTTCAGCATTAATAAATGTTCTCAGCTTGTCCTTGGCGGGTATTAATTATCAAAACACGTCCTGGGCCGTCATTTTCCCTTATTTTTTGAAGTACCTAAATGTAGCAGCAATTACAAGAATGAGGTTCAATATTTGGTCTAGAAAGAGCTATGAATTAAGTTATTGTTTCTTGTGAAGTAAACCAATTTCTAGCATCATGCAGGAAAAATACACATTGGTGGAAAGTTAGATAGTTTTGAACTGGTACTGCAGCAGTTTCTAATTGCAAGTTTAGTGTAGAAGTTCAGTTTTCTTGATCTGCAAAAGAGGGTTAAGCTGTGAAAGTGCTAATTAATGTTATTTCAGGTGGAAATGGTGCCACTGGAGCAATTGCTGGAGGTGTAGCTGCTGGTGCTGCCTTACTTTTTGCCGCGCCGGCACTTGGGTTCGCATGGTGGCGCCGAAGGAAACCACGAGAACTTTTCTATGACGTACCTGGTTTGTGCTATTAACTTAAAATATTTACTGTAATGGAATGTCAAATTTGCATTAAGCTTGTATGTGTTTCCTCAGCTGAAGAGGATCCAGAAGTTCACTTGGGACAGCTCAAAAGGTTTTCACTGCGAGAATTGCAAGTTGCAACAGATAGTTTCAGCAACAAAAACATTCTCGGAAGGGGTGGATTTGGTAAGGTGTACAAGGGCCGCCTTGCTGATGGTTCGTTGGTGGCTGTTAAAAGACTTAAAGAAGAACGGACGCCTGGAGGGGAATTGCAATTTCAGACAGAAGTGGAAATGATAAGCATGGCTGTGCATCGAAATCTTTTGAGACTACGTGGTTTTTGCATGACACCGACTGAGCGGTTACTTGTTTATCCATACATGGCTAATGGAAGTGTTGCATCGTGTTTGAGAGGTACTGTTTAGTCCTTTCACCATGCCGTTGGGCTAAGATCGATCCAAGCCTTTTCTTACGAATTCATGATAACCAGGAACCTAAGACATGTGTGCAGAACATTATGAATATTGTCACAGTTGCAAATGATTTCCTTGCTTTCCAAAGTATCAAATAGTTATTTCTTTTTGCAGAGAAGTTTACTCGCCTGAAAGTGGTATTATATGCCTCATCTTACTTGTCGAACCATTTGGAGGTTTTATTGATTACTATTCCTTTATGGTGTCATTTCACTCCACTGTTTTAGTTCAGCTAATTCTATTTGAGGCAAGCATGTTGACCTCCAAACGTGTACTTTGTTAGGTCAATGCAATTGAAAATGTATGAGTGATATTTTTTGGTTAATTTTATTGTAGAACGTCCGCCATCAGAACTGCCACTTGATTGGCCAACAAGGAAGAGAATTGCACTGGGATCCGCAAGAGGGCTTTCTTATTTGCATGATCACTGTGACCCAAAGATCATTCATCGTGACGTGAAAGCAGCAAATATCTTGTTGGATGAGGAATTTGAGGCTGTTGTTGGTGACTTTGGGTTGGCTAAACTTATGGATTATAAAGATACCCATGTCACAACTGCAGTACGCGGCACAATTGGGCATATAGCTCCAGAATATCTCTCTACGGGAAAGTCGTCAGAGAAGACTGATGTCTTTGGTTATGGGATTATGCTTTTAGAGCTAATAACTGGACAGAGGGCATTTGATCTTGCTCGGCTTGCAAATGATGACGATGTTATGCTGCTAGATTGGGTATGCTTCCTCATTCTCCCATATTGTTCAATTTTTTTTTTTTAATCTTTTTATGTTACTATTTGTTAACTCTAACTTCTCCAAGGTAACTTAAAGCTAAACTATCTGTTCTTTGTTCAAGTCTCTTTCTTCCTCGAAGGTGGGATCTTTTGTTTTTCAATTTATCTTGGAGAATAGGTCACCAATATGTCTGTCAAATTTGATTAGTGCGGAAGTGAGTGGTGGGAAGAGTACCTGAGGTTGCCCCTCCGGGAATATGGTGGGTGCTACGACAGTGCTTGAGATCATAGAGAGAGAGAGGAAGGCAGTGAAGAATGGTCGACCATAGAGTATATGCTTTGTGTGTATTGGTGTTGTCTATCTATGTGTGTTTGGCGGTGTATCAACCATCTTTCTATGGAGGCTAGAAAGATGGAGAGGTATCTAGTCGGGTGTCAGGGGTGGTTGCAATAAGCATGGTTGTGGTCGTAATGAGCAAGGTTCTGAATGCCGTACCAGCTTGAGTACCATTTTTTACTGGTGCGTACCGGTATCGGACAAATACCAGGTACCGTTTCGGATTTACCGCTACTATTATTAGATATAGTTATAAATCAATAATTTTTTTCCTTACCATCTAATTCATACGAAAATCTAAAAAATTACACTCATGATATTATCTTTATATGTGAAATTATCATTCTAATAACTACCAAAAGTTTACTTTTTTTTTTTTGAAGGGATATAAGCCCACATAAAAAAATACTCTTCTCAGGAAAAAAAGAAAAGAAAAAGATTGGATCCATCTTCTTGCATAGGGAACCGTAGGGCAAACGTGTGATACTAAAAGAAAGAGGGGGTAATTTGATCTTTTAGGGCCTCATCATATAAACCTCTCAACTTCTCTACCCTAGCAGGCATAACTATCATTCTTCTTCTTCATTTCTTTGCTGCCCACGCCCCCCCCCCCCCTCTCTCTCTCTATATATATATATATATGTATATATCAAGTAGAAGCCCCCCTCTCTCTCTCTCTCTCTTTTCAATCTGAACGGACAGAGAAGCAGTGCAATTCACCAGAATCGCCAGATGAAAACCTAGCCACAGTCAATCAGTGCAAAAACGGTACTGAACGAATTTGCAGGTACCTCCATCTCACCCGAGATGAGCTGGTATCTCCAGTACTTGCCGGTAAGCAACGGTATTGGAGCCAAGATGGTATTAGACGTGCGGACTGCGGAGTACTGGTTTCACGTAGATCCGGTACATATCAGCCAGTACGGAATGAGATTCACAACCTTGGTAATGAGGATCGCTATGGTAATGATGAAGGTGGTTGTGGCACGTTTGATGGTAATGGTTGATGTCCCTCTCTCTCTATTGCCCGGCAAAGCTCACCTCTTGGAGGTGAGCCTTGACAATCCCTTTGCTCTAGCCTCCAAGCCACATGCCTCCTTAGGTACCGCCAGTCTTATTAGAGCCTTATTGAGTGTGCGGAGAATGGGAGATGCTTGGAGCGTGTCATCAAGCCTCGTAGTGCTTTGTTTTGGAGGTTCCATGGAGGAGTCCCTATATGGAAGTCCATGAAGCCTTGTTCTTGCATGGGAGGAGTCTTGATTACGGAAGAGCTCGCTTGGCTTGCCCGCGGGGTATGAGGTCCTCTGGTAAGTGCCACATGGCTATGTTCTTCCGGATACCCACAATTAGTAATGCAAAATGTACTGAGCACCCTAACAAGAACCAAAAAAAGTAGAAATAGGACTAACTAAAATGTGCAATAAGCAATTGTATTACTTAGAAAGACCTCATATGGACCAATACAAGAATGGTTTCAAAGGTCTTCGCTAATGAGCTGATTTTCTAAGAACATACCACATCTCATTAAAAGCTTAAGCATCTATAAAGGGGTAATTATTGTTTCATAGTCTCAACACACTCCTCGACTTGTGGCAAGCTCTCCTCCATAAGCTGGTCAAGCACATGTGATTGATTAGTGTATAGTAATCTATGTAGCACGGACACTTGTCGAAGGTCATGTACCGGTGTCAGAGACTTGTTGGACACTGACACTCTCCAAACACGTGTCAAAAAATCTGAAGTTTCCTATTTTGTTCAATACTTTTAGTTTGGACACCCAAGGCACTCAAAAAATGCTCCGGGCACTTGCAAAACAAGTCGGGGTGTTAAATAAATAGCATACTATAATTAAAAAAAAGGAAGGTCTTTTTGTGTGTGACAAATGATGTTTTATTGACTAGAAAGACACCTAAGTGATTAAACGCTTTTTGTTGAAATCAAGGTTGTGAATCGTTCTGTACTGGCCGGTACGTACCGATCTACGTGAAACCGGTATCCGCATGTCTAATACCATTCTGGCTCCAATACCGTCGCTTACCGGCAAGTGCAGAAGATACCGGCTAATCTTGGGTGAGATGGAGGTACCGGCGAATTCGTACGGTACCATTTTTGCACTAATTGACTGCGATTGGGTTTTCGCTTGGCGATTTTGGCGAATTGCACTGCTTCTCCGTCCGTTCAGATTGAAACCAGAGAGAGAGGTGGCTAATGGCTATACCTATTCTACTTGAGAGTTGCGTCTGCTAGGGTAGAGAAGTTGAGAGGTTTATATGATGAGGCCCTAAAAGACCAAATTACACCCTCTTTTCTTTTAGTATCTCACGTTTGCCCTACGGTTCCCTATGCAAGATGGGGCCACTCATTGTTTTTTCTTTTGTCTGAGGAGAATATTTTTTATGTGGGCTTTATATCCCTTAAAAAAAAATTGAACTTTTGGTAGTTATTAGAATGATAATTTCACATATAAAGATAATATCGTGAGTGTAATTTTTTAGATTTTCGTATGAATTAGATGGTATGGAAAAAAATTATTGATTTATAACTATATCTAATAATAGTAGCGGTACATCTGAAACGGTACCTGGTATTTGTCTGGTACTGGTATGTATTGTACCAATAAGAAAACTGGTACTCAAGCCGGTACGGTATTCAAAACCTTGGTTGACATACTTATGTGAGTTGTTGAATGATAAGTAGGATTTAAGGTATACATGGTGTTACATATTCACAATTCGAGCTTTCTATTTGTACTTTTTATTCATGTAATAGTACAAGACTATTATTTAAAACGTGTGCCCAATGTGTCGGAGACTCGGAGCGTTGGTGTCTTGTCATGGGTCTAAGTGGGTGCTACACAGATAATAATCTATTAGGCAGTGAGTTAGTGGGGTCACATTGGAACCACTATATGCTGTGGTGCCATTTAATCTTTTTGAGCGCCTTCTAATCTAAATTTTAAGTGGGTAGAGAGAGGCAAAAATGCACTTTGTACAGGGAACAATTTTACGAAATATGAATAATTTCTCTTCCTAGGCAAGCTCCCTAAATGCTCCTTAGCTCATAGGAGGGTTTTGTTTTTCTTTCAGTTGATGAGATATAATCTAGTCCAGAATCTGAACAAATTGGGAAAATAATTTATTTTACACGAGGTTTCCTGTTCATGACTGAATTTGGCAGGGAACTCTCAGTTTGCTAGATTTCTGGATCTAGTATGATCATTATTCATTAATGGTATAGCCTTTTGTATTCATGTAATAGCATTACACGACCTTAAAAGAATTGCATCTCCTGTTCGTACTTTAAGTCTTGTGCAGAGGAAATCAGTTAAGAGAAGAGAATACAATTTCTTAAAATTTTCTTGGTTCTTGAAAGAAGTAATAGAAGAAAAATAGCCGATTGACTAGGAGAGTACATTTATCCATCCGAGTTTTAGCTCCAAAAATTCTAATACCTCAATAAGGATGTGAAATAGAAAGTTTTGGATATAATTTCTGTGCTCTAGCCAAATGTGAGATATTAATAGAATGTCAAGAGCTTTCTATTGCCGAGCCAAAAAAAGAGCTTTCCATTTTTCCCTCCCCTTCATTTATAATCCTCTATAACCAGGCAATCAACTTCTCTTTGTATTTTAAGAAGTTGTGGGGTCCCTGATGTGTGCCTTAACCTTTATTTATTTATTTATCAGAGAGGTGTGTCTTGCTGGTTAACAGTCTTGCTAGTCCATAGCCATTATGTTTATGTGGATTCCTCTATTTCCAAATTGTGGGGGCTTAGTATGCTGGAGAGAGGGCTGTGGATACAACAAATGTTTTAAAAACCGGGCCGGGGAGTGAACTGGAAAAGGGATCGGGCGGATGGGTCACTTGTCATTCAACTGTTTTTGAACCGGAATCGAACTGTGATGTCATCAGTCAACAAATATAGTATATGCAACTTTCTAAAATGAGCCTTTAAAAGAATTATGCATAAAGAAGTTTATGTAAAATTATCCTTAATCATTTGAAGTGAAAGAACTGGAGTTGGGCTAAAACTGAATTTTGCACTTGGTTTCATATTATCTTCAAAACTTTGCTCGGGAGAAGTAGTAACCATTCAGCTGTTGAACAGCTTGATACACATTGTTGAGCCCATTTTCTTAACTTCTTAAGTTTCTAGAAAATTTATAACTTAACAGCAGCATCCAACAGATCTGCAAAGGGTGCAGACTCGATGTTGCTCCTCTTAAAACTGCTGGAATCCCGAAAGATGTAAAAATTGACTGTTCCTCTTAAAAATGCTGGAATCCCGTTAGTAAATAATTTTTGGTGGCAACAACGTTAGCTGGAATGTGGTGTTTTTCTGCATAGGTAGAATGAAGCAGATACTGGGATACATAATGCATTACTACTGATTTTTTCTGATACGCGAGCAAACTCGATGTAAAAATTGACTGCTGCTCTTAAAAATGCTGGAATCCCGTTAGTGAATAATTTTTGGTGGCAACAACGTTAACTGGAATGTGGCTTTTTTCTGCATAGGTGGAATGGAAATGTATTATGGCAGATACTGGGATACATAATGCATTCCTATTTTGATTTTTTTCTGATATGCAAGCAACAATTGAAAAATGCACATTCCAAGTGTACTATCACATATAAGCTGAGCTATTGATCTGTTGTCCATCTTATTAGACTTCTCTTGCCAAACCTCCACTTCTCTCACACATAATTCATCAAATTTGATTTGTTTCCCCTGCAAGATAGAGATTAATAATTACACACACAAAAAATGATAAGAGATTTATGGGAATAAACTTTGGCATCGTTAAACTCGGTGTTTTGGAATGAAAGTTCATCACATTTTGTAGTATGCATTCAATCATTTAGTTATTTAATTCACTTAGTTTTGTTCCTATGCTTGGTTCTCGTACAAGTTATAAACCTTCATTTTTTTCCCCTCTTGGTCCATTACTGAGCACATTTCTTGTCATACAATTTTCCTCAGGTTAAAGGCCTCTTGAAAGAGAAGAAGTTGGAGATGCTCGTAGATCCAGATCTGCAAACCAATTACGTCGATGCTGAAGTTGAGCAGCTGATCCAAGTAGCGTTGCTCTGCACACAAGGCTCCCCAATGGACCGGCCTAAGATGTCTGATGTCGTCAGAATGCTCGAAGGTGATGGCCTGGCAGAAAGATGGGAAGAGTGGCAGAAGGTGGAAGTCATTCGCGAGGAGGTCGAACTGGGCCCACATCGGACTTCCGAATGGATTGTCGACTCCACCGACAATCTCCAGGCTTTCGAATTGTCTGGTCCAAGATGACCCAAATGGTAAGTAGAGAAGTAAAAGTAATCAAGTTTTTCCCGGTTGTTTCTCCGGCTGTGTATTCAAATAGCATTCATCAGAATTTGTGCATACGAATCTTTGTGGGCCCAATCGAACGCATTTCATATCTATTCTGTATTGTTAAAAAAGTTTGTGATGTTAACTGTTTTTAGTCTTTCCGGGCGCTATTTCAATAGAAGGTTTTGGGAGAGGAAACCTATCAATGTATCTCATGTTTATCTTTCTGTAGGTGTTTTCTTGTAGTAATAGGACTTGACTCCTGTATTTGTTCGACAACGCATTTTGAAAGGGCTATACTTCCACTTCACCGGATATCGTTCTTGGACACTTTTGTCATGGACTTTGATGTTTTAGGCTTGTTACATTTTCTAATGTGCTTCTTAATTGAGGCCTTTGAATTTCCTCCCCATTAACAAATGAGTTTCTCAACGAAGGGTGGAGGGACACTAGACCAAGTGGGGCTCTCAAATTTCTCTACCTAGCAGTTGGATCTTTTGCTCAGTTTTTGTGAATTCCGACCACGTTACTATGACAGAATTGAACCTAAACACGAAGTATTATTATTATTATTTTTACCGGTCAAATGGAAATTTATGAAGTACTCCTACTGCCTGTGGGGCGGTAGCTCAAAACGATTAGCACATTAAACTAAAGTGTTAAAAATCAGGTGGTGATTTGAATCTCACACATCTCATCCCCACCCGCCTAGTTTAGAGGAGAGAGTAGAATGGGAGCCTTTGTCCAAAATCAAAAAAGTGAGTAGTAAATGGTGGTGGCGGTCGGAGGCGGTGATGGGTCCAACCTCTTCCTCCTCTTCCACTCTCTCCCTCTATGTGTGTGTGTTTCAAACAGGCTCGTTTTTTATTTTTGCTGCCTTTTTAAAAAAAAAAAAAGAAAAGAGAAGAGAAGAGGCGGGGTCTTCCGCCACGTCAGAGTGGTGAAACAGCGGGGTGAACATAGACTTATTGTTTGATCCAAAGAGGCACTACAAGAAGGGTGATTCAAAATAAAAAACTCTTCCCAAGTACTCCGTACTTCAAATGTACATCTGTGCGGAAACTGGAAATTGCGACTGAAAGTTTCTTAGAACGAACGACATGCTTGATCATGGAGAGGCTATGTGTAATGACTAAAAACGCCTGCTAGAAGTTTTATCACCCTTCCGTTTGTTTTTAGACGGGGTTTAACGGGAGGGGTTTAATTGATGAGCTTATTAATAGGTCAGGTGTTTATGTGATATTTTGTTAAGGTCAGGTGCTATTGTGAAATTTTCTCTCATAACTTTTCCCGCCGACTTTACTTCACCGCGATGGCGATTAACAGTGAGTGATTCTCTCTCTCTCTCTGCATTCTGCAACATCCACAGGGTGAGAGGCGATTTACAACCAGTCACCACCGTGAGGCACGAACCGTGAACAACCACAAGGTGAGTCTCTCTCTCTCTTTCTCTCTCTCTCTCAGATTACAGTTCTGTCTCTTTCCCTCTCCCTCTCAGATTACGGTTTAGCTTGGCCCAAAATGGCAATCAGGCCAAACCGATTGAAACCGGACCGGCGGTTCCGGTTACATATCCCCCAAACCGAATATCCATTTGGTCCAAAAAAATCCAAAAACCTAACCTAACCGGACCGGTATCACCCTGTAGCTGGTGAAAATTATTTTAGTTTCCTAAAGACCATCTCCATCTCTTCTCCCTCTCCACTCTCCAGGGCTTCGAATGGCTGAAGCAGATGAAAGAAAGCCAGTTTCGTGGGAACCGAAGCTCCCTCTGCTCCCGTCTGTGACAAAAAATGGATCCGCTAAATCTCAACCTTTGCCCGAAAGTGTTGCGGTATATAGGCCTACTACAGAGCTTGTTGATGGCATGTTCCTTCCTCCTAACAACGCTAAAAAGCTGAACAACCTAATGAGGAAGCAAGTCAAAGATACAGCTGGAAAGAATTGGTAATTCCTTGCTTATCGAGATCATCCCAAACTCTGCTATTGACCTTCTCCTTCCTTCCTTTTAATTATTGGTTTGTGTTATTTTTTCATAATTTAGGTTTGACATGCCTCCCCCAACTATCACCCCGGAGTTAAAGAAAGATATGCAGCTACTAAAGGTGCACTCTCATTGTTTATGTTGTGGGCTAATCATGTTGTTTTTGCTTCTACAAACTATCTGACTGCACCAACACCCTCCCTCTTACGGTTTTTGCTTGTTTTCGGGTTATATGATATCAATTTACTGCAATTCTACAATGATAATCAAATGGGAATCCATTTAGGCCATTAGGAATCATCACGCTATTGTATTGATTTCAGCTGCACCTGCTAGGTCATCGCTTACTCCAATATCATAAGTAGAAATCAAGATTCCATTGCAGAAAAATCCAATCTTTACCCGCTTTAGCATCTTGCGATTAGACCCTGCCTAAGCCGAAGTTAGTATGCACTCTACTCTGGAACATGGCATGTTTTTGTTCCATGGCATGGTAGTCAAATCAATTTTTGATTTTTTCCCCTTGTAACAGTTATCCTTTATCAGTCAAGAAGAGTCTTAGAGAATCACTGTTTCCCACAGAAGGAATTCTTGCACCGCCACAACCAACCTCTGGCCGGAGGGCACCACTACGCGCCACAATCCACAGATTTTCTCTCTCACGCGCTCTACCGCTCTCTATAAATGTGTCTTTTCTATGTACATATTTTACACACACGACACATATACGTATGAACATATATATGGGCTGCTGATTACATTCTATAATGATTATTGTAACTTAAAATTGATGCTTATGATCTTGAATGAGGAGCTATAATGTATCTTGATTGGTAGATTTTGGCTTTCCATGCCTTTGTTTAAATAAATTATGAGGACTACTTTTTATTCCGTATTTGATAAACCTGTGGGCCCTCTATGCGTTAGGGTTGTTGATTAAGATTTCTTCTTAATGATGATTAGGAACATGTGCCCCCACTATATTGAATTTCTAGGTTCACCACTGTGTGGCCATGCTGCCCAAAAAAATGGACGAGTGCCTCGGGTGAGACGCTCGATTCAGAGTTGCCACTCAGGTTTGAAGGTTCGCCACCCGAGGAACCGAACTTGAAACGTACCTCTATGTTTTTTATTTGAAAAGGGCTTGTTACCAATCTATCGTCACCATAATTTTTTGGTTCAGGAGCTAGGTTACGAATGAGGAAGGTTTTTAAGGCACCCCTCTCACCCAATCAGGAAATCGGTCTTTACTTGAGCATTTGCAAAAGATGACTGTGATTCCAATTCATTAATCAAGTTTTAGCCATTTAGGGGGCGGGGAATAGTTTAAAGGGGATTAAGACCATAACATGTTTGCAGGTGATGATAGACAACATGCTTTATTTAGAACAGTAAATAGAACAAGAGCAAGTTCTGTTGAATAAAACAGATTCGAGGGCACTGTCTTGGAATGACGTGCTCAAGAAGGAACCCACATGCACTGATCCAACCACACGGATCACTGCATGCAGTTCAAACGTGCGTTCGCCAATCCCATACTAGCGCGCGCAAATGTGCTCTATCCCACAACTTCTTGCTTATATCCCTCTGGGCTCTGGAACAGCCAGGACAAATCACGCAGTTTAATATACAGATGTTGACAAGGAACTAGACTAAACAGTAAATAAAACAGTAAATACACCCAATAAATAATGTGGGGACAAATGGTAGCCAAAAGACAAGTTGCCATGCAAATGCCACTCATTGGATAGTACTAAACCAGTGCGCGCAAGTACGCAACCAGCGCGGGCCAATTCTAGCTAGCTTTCCAATGTTTGACTGTTTGGTTTTGCATGACCTAGGTTCTGGGACATGTCCAGAAAAACCCCAGGGGTATTCCAATAATACAGAAATGGAAAAGAAACTGATTTTCGCGCTCCACTTTTTACTGATGGCACTCCAATTTTAACGTGAAGTTACTAGTAACTTCATGAACAAAGTGGAGCGCCATCAGTAAAAAGTGGAGCGTAAATATCAATTTCCAAATGGAAACTAATTAACAGGCTAGTACTTGAATACAAAAGCAATAAACTGGTTGGTAGACATGCTCAGTGTGATAAATGGAAAGAAATAAAACATAGAACATGGTTACTATCCCCCCGCAAGATCAGCGCGTGCAACCACATAGTGGCGCGCGCGAGCTAAGAATCTGCGCGCGCAGGTCCCTGTGACATGGTTTTTGAAACCTTGCCAGCCTTGGCCATGCTAGCCCCCCATAGGGATCAGAACATAATGGACGAAGGTGTTTATACCTTGATTTTAGGTTTGAAAAGTGGTTGAACTTGAGGTTTGAGGGTTGATTGGTGTTGCTTGAAGGGTGGTTGAGTGTTGGTAAGTGAGGAATTGGTGGTGTGTTGTTTGATCTCTTTGTGTTCTTCCTTGTTCTTTTATCACTTTCTTGCCTTTTTTGGTGGTCACCCCATATTGTATGTATGGGAGATATATATAGAGGGGTGAAAGGGTGGGAAGGAGGGCAACTACTAGCTATGAAAAGCTGGCAGCTTGCCCCCAAAGTCTCCCTCTCATTGGATGAGAGGGGAAAGGTGATGGGTGGGATGTAGACACCCCCTGTCCGGATACTGCTTTTTAGACGAAATAGAAGGTTCTACTGTGCTATTAACCCCTGATCATGGCAACTGTAGGTTGTATAAAGGTGATTTGACAAAGCTTTGACCAGCGCGTGCCTTTGTGGACCTGCATGTGTGAGTCAACGTGCCACTTGCCTTGGTCAAGGGTCCAACATGACCGATGACTGACACATGGCACCATACTTGTGCGCGCCAAGTGTGAACCAGCGCGTGACAGTAGAGTTCTGGGAGATCCTATTGGGTACCAAACGCTCAAAGATCAACCACTCGACATTCCTGGGGTGTTCTTGACCCGTTTCATCATAGGGGAATCAAAAACCAAAATTAGAAAAGAAAGAGTAAAGCAAAGCAATCCGGAAGTCTAAATTGGGGTGTCCACTCATTGCTTATAGGATATAATGGAATGTAATTGGATAACATTCAGGAAGAGTCCATCTTCGACTACAGAAGATCTAAACCAATGGGCAAAAACGCATTTGTAGCTCAACTTACATGGGAAGCATGCATAAGATTTTGTCTTTACAATAAGGGATGGAAGTTTAACCCAGAAACCCAACCGACCGAACCGAACTGATCATTTTTTAACAAATCCCGTCAGTTTTATCAGGGTTTTCAA
Organism: Rhododendron kiyosumense; assembly: GCA_019656275.1. NCBI lineage: Eukaryota > Viridiplantae > Streptophyta > Magnoliopsida > Ericales > Ericaceae > Rhododendron > Rhododendron kiyosumense. The sequence goes on from BPLS01022748.1 coordinate 21,805, forward strand.
TTCGGTTTGGTTTAAATGTTTCTAAAAATCTGAAGTTTGGTTCAGTTTCGGTGTCAACAAAAAATTAACCGAGGAATTAAGGAACTAGTTAATACTTGATACATGTCACCCCTTAATCCCAGCCATCCATCTCATCCCCCACTTTGCAGATTATAGTTCTACTAGTGTAGAAAACAACGCTAGCATCTGACAGTTGTTTGTTCCTGCTTCCCATATGCTGCACTTCCTAGCAGAACCTATCAAACCCTTGACAACTCAATGCCTTGGCTGCTTCCGGTGCAATTCAACTCTGAGCTAGCCATTGTCCTCTACGTAGAAAACCAGATCGCAAATGCAGAAAATAGGCATCCTTTCACTCTTCCACTATGCAATTTTGGTTGAAATCCTTTAAACTTCCCACGGAACCGTACAGTGTACCCCTTTCGTCGGTCGGCTTTGGTTGAGAAACTCTATGAACCAACTGGTCAGGTTTGGTGGCAAAAATGGTAAAAAACAGACTGAATTAACACATGGTCAATGTGGATTGATGGGAGCTTAAAAAGAAGGTAGAAATGCAATGCATGTTTCATTAACCATCTCATTATTTGTAAAAGAGCTCTTGACTAAGATAGAACGTTTTACATGATTTGTAGTGTAGTCTACCCAATTAATTCTGCTTGGCATATAAAGCAAGCCACATTTTAGGTAACAACTGGCTGTAACACATGTAGGCCAACATAATACTAAATAGCTCGCAGCATTCTTAGAAGTCTTTTGTGAGCCATTTTTAAATGAACCTTTCTTGCTCACAAGGTGAACTATTGCAGGTATAGTGTGTCATTTTCCTGTGATAGGTAGTCCCTGTTCTAATTGACACTACTCCCCACTGCTGAAATTCTCAGTAATCTTCTTTGGACCGATTCACATTCTAAAGCAACTTGAGTAGGTTTCATAATTTCCCTAGTCAATTTTCCCTTTTCAGTTGTTAATACATGAGAGATAAGTAAACTACCTGTATAAGCATAATTTGGCTGGATTTGATCAAGGTTACATTTCTACTGTGTATATCGATTTGGATTGTTCCTGACTTTGACTTCTGAACATGGTCATGTTTCCATTTGTTTCAGTTGGATTGACGGTTTACATTGGTTTCAGTTGAGGAGTGTACTTGATCCGAAGAGGCACTACAAGAAGGGTGATTCAAAATTAAAAACTCTACCCAAGTATTTCCAGGCAAGTCCTTGGTATTGCAAATGAGCAATGAGAATCTGTCTACTTCGCCATTTGTATTCCTTTCCAATGCCTTAGATTAATCGCACTTGATTAAGTGTTGCAAATTGTAATATTTGTCGTTTTCGTAATTAATTAGGTGGGCACGGTCATAGAGGCAGCATCAGACTTCTACACAGGTAGACTTACAAAGAAGGAGAGGAAAGCTACCCTTGCTGATGAGCTACTTTCTGATCAAACCCTTGGGCAGTACAGGTGAGGCAGCATAATGGACATTTCCTCTTTTCCTTGTATTTTCATGCTGGTACTAGATGGCGTGTCCATTGTGTTAGAAAGGTAACGAAGAAATGCATGATTAAATGTACATCTGTACCGAGACTGGAAACTGTGACTGAAAGTTTCTTTGGACGGCATGCTTGATAATGGAGAGGCTATGTATAATTAATGACTAAAAACACCTCCTATAAGTTTTGGCTGATTAGGCATTTTTTCCCAATGAGCTAATTAATTAACACAAGGCAAAAACCAAAGCAAACAACAAGGGAATGACTGATTAGGCTTTACTTCGCTAGCTGAGTAATTTCTGTTGAAGACCCTCTAGTTTGTTTGCGGTGCTGCTCATTTCTCATCTTGCTGATCCGCATTTTGCAGAAAGCGCAAGGTTCAAGAGATTAATGAACGAAACCGTCCAGCTGGAGTTGATAAATGGAAGATAAGAGGTAAGCAGTCCTGGAAACGAGCTAAGCAAAGAAGACACTGATGGTTTCAATAGGTATCCCGCAGAAGGTTATTCCCCAACTAAGAAGTTCAATTTTTGTGCTGGCTGAGATGGATGGAAGATCTTCGCAGTTTTGGTGTTGTGCTTTAGTGAAATGAGAGGCAGATCAACCTTGAGTGTTTATAATCATCTTGGACTTAAATTATTCATAACATTTCATGAATTATAGTACTTTGCTACATAAATCTTGGCTGTTTATGTTCTAATTCTAGTTATTGTATATATGGAACAATGATGAGTCTTGACTGTTTATGATAAAGATTCTTGTCGTTAAAGATGAAAATTTCACTTCCAGAGTAAGGATCGCCATACTTCATGCAGAACATGGAATTCCATGCTCCATTTGCGTGTAATGTGGGGCTTTCTGCATCTCAATCCACATTGTACTCCTTGTTCCAGGGACTCAGGAACTGGTGCAGGACATGGTTTGTTTTTAGTACCCCACCAAGTGTAGTCCAAGAACAGGTTCATGAACTCTTCCCGCAACAGTTCCAGAAAATCGAACGCCTAGGTAGAAACCAATGGGGATCATGGAAGCGGGAGGATGAGAGCAACTCGTGGCAAAACATGCCTTTATGTTTTTTTTTGAACAAAACGAAGAGAAAAAAAAGCTAGCAAAAGAAAAACTGTAACATTCGAAAAGAGTAATGGAAGTTTCGCGTGTTCCCTTCCACACGGGGATGTGAAAACGTTCCTGGGCTTTCCGGTTCCCTGCTTCTTCAAAAAATTAGCTGCTATTTCAGTTGTTGAAGACTGATTGCTGCAACAATAGAATAGTGCATGGAACACAAGACGATGATGACGAGGAAACTGAACATATTGATAGACAATTTAGAATCGACGATTGCTTCTTTGACAACGAATGAAAAATCACCTTCTTTGTTCTAACTGTTTACACAAGTTGATTGTGATACTTGATTCAAGTTTTAGTTTTTGTATCCACAACCTTTGTTCAGGGCCAGGGGTTCTTGCCAAGATTTCTAAAATTGCTGCGCCGATTATCATTTTGAATCCAACTACAATCATTCGAGCCCTGACTAGTACTAGTAGTATCAACTATCTAGATTTGAGATTTATGTTACGTCGCAATCCATCTTTTTGCAAGCAACCGTAGCAATGAGGACACAAAGCACAAATACTCTCTGACACTTGATTTGAACGTTTGAGAATAATAAAACAGGTACCGATGGCGATGAATCTATCAGCCTATTACAGGAACTTGTGAACTTCACCCTTTGGGTGTCCGATACCAAACATCGTTTTCCAAATCATTTAGATACGCGTACAGCAACACAGCACAATAATCAACTTACCATATCCTTCCATAGAGATGACCGCCATCTTAATTCAACTACTACTTCCGTTAAAATATACTGTAATATTAATTAAATGACCGTCATAGGAGGAATTTAATTTCTGTCATAATTTTTCATCCACCTAATCCTCTTCCTCCACCTAATTTTTCGTCCACTTAATCTCGTTCGCCTAATCTTCCTCCACTTAACTTTCCTCCAACCACCAACCATTCTCACAAATAATTCTATAAATAAACTGGTACAGTACACTATTCTCTTCAAACTCTCGTCATGAACAACTTAAGCCAAAGAATATTGTAGGCATAATTCGACGGATCTTCCTCTGATGACGAGGGGGTTGCAATGGTGCAACTAATTATAGCTAGGCAGTACCGGAAAATGCAAAGAAGACGGAACCAACAAACAGGCCATATTGGTTTGTGTAGCTGTTTTTAGTCTTTCCGGGCGCTATTTCAATAGAAGGTTTTGGGAGGGGAAACCTATCAATGTATCTCCATGTTTATCTTTCTGTAGGTGTTTTCTTGGAGTAATAGGTCTTGATTCCTGTATTTGTTCCACTTCACTGTTTATCGTTCTTGGACACTTTTGTGATGGACTTTGATGTTTTTGGCTTGTTACATTTTATGATATTCTACAATTTAGTCATATAAATTTCCTTTCCATTAACAATTTCATACATGAGGTTTCAGGACACTAGACCAAGTGGGGCCCTCAAATTTCTTCTCTACCAAACAGCTGAATCTTTTGCTCAGTTTTTGTGAGTTTTGACCCCATAACTATGGTAGAAGAATTGACCTAAACACGGAAGTACTCTTGTTGCCAGTGGGGGTGGTGGTAGGGATTTTTGGTGTATTTCTAAAACCTTGTGTTTGCCTCTTGTCCTACCTTAGCTAGGTTTTGCCTTTTTCTATCTTAAATGACAATGCAGGCTAGTAGGCTTTTGAATGTGGTTAGACTAAAGGAGAATGGGCTAAGGCCCAAGGAATTTCTAAAAAATGGCTTTGGTAGCCAATTAACCGGGTACGCATCACAGGTTAATCGCCCACAAGGGGGGTGCAAATCCGGGATTAGTTGAACCCATGTTTTTTTAGGTTGTATCCTGGGAACGGTTACAAATTATTGAGATAATCCGTTCTTATTTTATAGCAGCTATTCCAACAATGGTAGCTCAACGACAAGCACATTGTACTAAAATGTAAAAAAATAGGTGGTGATTTCAAATCTCACGCATCTCATCCTCACCCCGCTAGGATAAAGGAGAGGGTAGGATGGGAATTGCCTTGGCCAAAATCAAAGAAGTACCTTACCAAGGTTATGAATCTCGAATCGTATCGATATTGTCCAAATCTGATATCTTACACCTCTAATTTTGTTTTGCCTCAAATATATACTAGCTGGTACCGGCGATACCAGACAGTACCAGACTACTTTTAAATTTATTTTATGCTTCTATTACTAGACAATACTGGCCGGTACTGGTAAATACCTTACAAATACCGGACTACTTTTTATTTTTTTAATAAATGTGTATATTATACTAATAAATAAACTTTTTTATGTATGAAAAAAACACTAATAGTGATAAATTCAAAACAACCTTGGTATTTCACCGGTGCCATACCAGTAGGAAAACTGGTACTCTAGCCGATATGGTATTTAGAACCTTGACTCTTAAAATTTCAGTCTTGTCTCCATTTACTACTATGGTTTTGTTAACCATTGCTTAGCCTCCGAACCTCGCCTTCGAATAAGGTTGAGAAAACCCCAAGCGTAGGGCTAGATCGTCGGCAGCATAATAAACCGGTAAGACCGGGATCGTACCACAGGGAATTCGATGATAGCTTAATCGGATTGTAGGTTAAAGGTGGAATACGGCATTCAAGGCGGCCAACTAGGTTTGCTTTGAAACGGTAAAAGTAAAAATGGAAAAGACTAGAAACGAGTTTAATGACTAAAAGAGGCAAGTCTAGGGATCGTTTAACCCTTGACAAATGCCGTTACCGGTTCTCAATATAACTCAGGCGAGAGTCACGACCGCGTGCTCACGCCCGGAAGATTTAGCTTTAACGATTTCATTTATCAAAAGATGTGATTTATCGGGACCAAACCAACCTATATTTGCTAATGTATCTAACACGTAGGAGGCCACGAGCCCTCAATATGCCGCTTGCCAAGACCGCTTGACTAAACGACATATCAAGGAGTTAACACCCCTCGCTTAGACCAAAATGGCTAGGTTAGTTCGATTCCGAAAACCATGATTTTAAGCCCGAAGGTTTGAGAACCAAATAACCACCTAAGTCATTGGGAAAGATTAGCCCGAGACTTACTCAAGAAACTACTCACACATAGTAAAAAGGCTAGAAATTATGCTAGGAAAGATAAACATATTTAGCTGATGAAAATGGAAATAAACTTGATATTAAGGAGAATCTAGTCCGTAGCTACAACATTAATAAACGACAAATTAACGAACAACAATTACCTTAAAAAGTTCTTGAAGAATTAAACTAAGAAAGCTTGAGAAAAACAATGGAGAAAACCTAACCTAGAGCATAAAGTGGGTTATGAACAAAAGTGATGGAGAAGAGTATTTATACAACTCATCTTCTCTCCCAACAAATATCCTAAAAACATACTATAAGTAGCAACTATTCCATAAATGGAAGGTCCAAAAAGCAACAAATATCTGGCCGAAGGCTCATTGTATCGATACAGATTAAGCAAAGTATCGATACCACGCTGCTAAATCAAAAAGGGCTATTTCCCCGTAGCTCTCCCGTATCGATACGGATTAAGGCCGTATCGATACGTGTTAAGTTATGGGTGTTTGTATAATTAGCGTATAATTAAGTCATT
>BPLS01022772.1:0-24742 GCA_019656275.1 Rhododendron kiyosumense
ACATCGTTCAAATGATTTTCACATTCTTCTTCTTTACTTTCTCTACCTCTCCCCTCCTTTCTCTCTCTCTCTCTTGGGAAGTTCAATACCACCAAATCTACTTCACTGAAACCACCGAGGTGAGTTCTATTATTTTTTGTTTATTTGCTACCCAATTCCTATTCATTAAGATTACGATGTTTCTCAATAGATATGTTGCATTATTGTTTATAGCATACTCCCTCCGTCCCTTTTTAAATGTCCTATTTCGTAATTCCAACTTATTAAAAAGACATCATCATTACACATTTTACATCATCATTAAATGTCCTGCAGAGATTTTTGATGGTTCGAATTTGGTGTATTCAAGAAGATCCCTCTCAACAGCCCACGATGAGGAAGGTTACTCAGATGCTTGAAGGAGTTGTCGAAGTTCCTGTGCCTCCAAGCCCTTCGCAATTTTCTTTCGTCAATCATGGTGTCGGGGAGGAGTAGATTGGGCACATACCTACCCGTTGGTAGTAAATGCACAAAGTGGATGTCTCCAGACTCGAACACACTACCCGAAGTTTCATTGGCTGAGTTTTGTTTGCTCTGCTTTATTAATTCTAGTGTCACTTATAGTTGGTTCATTTCGAAAATATCCCCTTAGTAAGTTAGCAACCAATATGTAATGTTCACTTAAAATAATGCCTGCTACTTCAGTGCACATGTTGTTTTGAAAATGCTCTTTAGACGAAGGCCTGTGTTCTGATATGTATCTAAAAATTGTGAGAAACCGTATACGTTGTGTTTTTTCGTCCTTGTAGTAGGCCGAAGAACTAAAAGGCTCGGACCACGCGTCTGGCGAATACTGGCCGAGGCTATACCGAAGGGGACCCCAGTACATACCCTAGAAGCACAGGCTCGGCAATAACCGAAGCTCGGGGAAGGGTCCCACCTCACCTACCCAACGCCCCGGCCAAGAAGGGAGTTCTCTGGTTCTGCTAAAGTCAAGACTTAGGCCAGTGACTTCATCTTTTCCTCCCCTCTTTGAGCCATCCGCCCTTAGGCTCGGCCGAAGATGGGCTCGGCCCACTTCAGTACCATGCTCCACCTCACGCGCTGAAGCAGTTACGCCAAGAGATAATAATTGGCGTACATGGGGGGCACCAACTCACACCAGAAACGGTTACTAGATCTCATCTGTGACGTCATAATGACATTAGCCCACCCGTGCAAGGCACATGTCCGTACTTGGAGAGCAAGCCAAGCAGACTCTATAAATACCAAGTGATGCTGCCCTGAAGAGGTACACCTAAACTCACACTCAAACCCTAGTCTCTTGCTTTGCTCTCTGCACATTCTCATTCTCTCGTTGGAGGGCCTTGCCTGGAAAAACCCCCGGCCAGGTCTAGTCGTGCGTTCACTGTGCAAGTTAGGGTGAGAAGTCTAGGCACTTGCAAAAACCGTTGAAGAGGAGTTCAGATCTAGGATCACGGGCCACACAGCTATCTATTCATTTGTGAAAAAAAAAAAAACATATTGGGACGTAAAGTAAATAAGTGCACATCCTACTTCATGCAATGTTTTCGAAACAACGTAAAACATTATAAATTGGAAGATATAATCGATTAAAAAATGGCACAAACTCCAAAAAAGACTATTAAATCCGGACGGAGGGAGTACTTCCTCCGTCCCTAAATAAGCTTTCGGTGCGCAAATCTAAACCTTTAAAAAAATGCATTTGTTTCGTTAAAAAATCAATTTTTTTTTCAAATGAATAGATAGCTGTGTGGCTCGTGATCCTGGATCTGAACTCCTCTTCAACGATTTTTGCGAGTGCCTAGACTGCTAGCCCTAACTTGCACAGTGAACGTACGACTAGACCTGGCCGGGGGGTTTTCCGGCTAGACCCTCCGGCGAGAGAATGAGAATGTGCAAAGAGCAAAGCAAGAGACTAGGGTTTGAGTGTGAGTTTAGATGTACCTTTTTGGGGCTGCATCACGTGGTATTTATAGAGTCTGCTTAGTCTGCTCTCCAAGTACAGGGATGTGCCTTGCACGGGTTGGCCAGCGTCATTGTGATGTCACTAATAAGATCTGATAACCGCTTATGGGATGAGCTGGCGCCCCCATGTGCGCCAATCATTATCTCTTGGCGTAACCAGTTTTCGCGTGTGGGGGGAATATGGTACTGAGAAGGGCCGAGCCCTGACTTTGACCGAGCTAAGAGGCGGGCGGCTCGGAGAGAGGGGAAAGCGATGAAGTCATCTGTCTGGGTCTTGACTTTGGCCGAGCTGGAGAGCACTCTTTTTGGCCGAGGCGTTGGCAGGTGAGATGAGATCCTTCTCCAAGCTTCGGTTATTGCTGAGCTTGGCTTCGACAGCGCTAGGATTCGCTTCAGCTTAGCCCTAGTCCATATCCGTCGGACATGTGGTCTGAGCCATTTGGTTCGGCCTACTAAAATAGCAATGAGTTCTATTCGATTGTGAAAAAAATTTAGATTTTTTAACAAAAAACATGCATATTTGTAAGGCCAAGGTCTGCACGCCGGACACTTATTTAGGAACGAAGGGAGTACTAGTCAATTAAGTTTTGCACATGATAATCTGATTTCCAAGTTCCAACCGACAAGGATATGGGCAGAACACCTATTTGGAAATATAGGTACACACCAAATTGCACATAAAAAAAACATAAGGTTTGATTCAGAACTAAAATGGTGTGCTGGAGATCACATAGTGTGATGACAAATGCTATTGATGCTTAATTAGTTATGACAAAGATTTTTTTTGAAGACAATGACAAAGATTCGAGTCACGATAAATTAACGTTTGCAAAATGGCAGGTCTTCTATACTTACCACTCAATTTTATCCATCTTAAACCCGATAAGTTGACCGTGTGTTGTTACTGTTGTACTTCATTCCAAGCGTTCTTTGAATCAAGTCATGGCTGAAGTCTATCTTAGAAGGCCTGCAGATATCCTGCATTTTCCGGTCTGGCCAGTTTGGCTCCTGAGCGGTTTTGAACTCCCTAAAAAAAAAAACACTCCTTTTAACCATGGCTAATTTATAGAATTAACCACATGATAATCGCTCTGTACTGCCAGCAAGAGTCTTGTGCACAGAGGGTGGAATCATTTGTCCGGCCGAACCAACATCCTTATAACTCTATATTTTTTTGTGATGCTGGTCAAAATAATCTTGTGGACTTATTATCAGAACCATTATTCTTCCATCACTTTATGGTAAAAATTGTCTATTATACATGTATTACTATTCTATAAATTCCACATGGTTTTCCAGACTTAGCACAAGTTACAAAGTACACAGTACCATTGGCTTGCCTTCTGTTTATAAATGGGGATCAGTTCCACATTTGCAACAACCACCCACAACCCATTTCCATCATTTTCTCTCCAACCAAGCAGTATTCTGCTATAACCCATTTCCATCATTTTCTCTCCAACCAAAACAGTACTCTGCTATAACCCTTTTCCATCATTCTCTATCCAACCAAACAGTACTCTCTGCTGCCATGAAGAACAGCCACAGAGCTCTGGCAGTTTTCATTGCCTTGATATTCACCCTTTTTGTTTTACACTCCTCATTTTTCCTTCATTACCAAAGCAAGACTGCTCATGCAGTAATTCTGAGAGAAACAAGTGCACCAAGAAGACTTCTACTCTCTGCCTCTTCAAATTCTCTTGATACAAGCACGTCGAGGGGAGATGAAGTGAAGGAGACTAATGTTAAAATGGATACCACAAGTTTAAAAGACGAGCCGCCAACCGGGCCAAACCCTAGTCAGAACAAATAGAAAGAGGAATCTCTCTAGTTAGTTTTGTTTTTGTGGTTCGATTTTGTGAACCCTCCTATCCTCTTTCAGGGGCCAGTGGTTCTGTTTAGTTATTTGGTTATGGATCTTTTTTTTTAGTTTTGCGATAAGTTTCAGAGGAGAGATGATGGAAAGGTGTATCCAGAGGATTTTGTAAGAACATGTGAGGACTTCATTGCTCGTTCGAAGTCCAGAAAATAGCATCTTGTTTAGTAGTATTACTATTACTCACAGTGAGGTACATTCTGTGATTCTCCATATTTGTATTTGGTTATTTGCATTTCTTTGTGTCATTGGATAAAATTAAAAGGGGAGAAGGAATGGACATTAAGGAATGCCTATATTGTCCTTGCTTTTTTTTTTTCCCCTGCCCAGAAAGTGAACGATTTTGATCGGCGAAATCGTCCCCAAAAAAGGTCACAAACAGCATAAAGTAGTCCATCAAGTGGACTACAGAGGATCCAGCTCAAAAGAAAAACCACTACAATTCAAATGCCTATTACTTGTTTCCAAACAACTCCTAATTGAACTTATTTTTGGAGACTTCTTTCATTTTTCCTTTTCACCGTCCTACATGGGAGAGTAGGCCGATTGTCCCGAGAGCAATTTTGTTCGCCTTGGGATGACGTGTTTGTTATTATTATTTTTTTATCGGAATGGGGAAAGGTTAATGTCTTAATAAAGATTGACTTATTTGTCCAATTGACCCTCCAATCTGAGTGGGACACAATAAACCTTCATTGCGCGACAATTGGTGCCCGAGGATCGTGACATGTGGCATAGTAGTAAAAAGTGATTTTGGACCTGTGCCACATGAGCAATCAACATGGCGCCCGCAACAAAATATGACCGTTAGGGAAACCCTGTGAGAGCTAGGAAGGGTGTGAGCCCTAACACACCAAAAGGATATCTCCCATGACCTTGGGTGACCTGAGCAGGGGTAGAAGGCCCAATAGAGAAGAAAGACGTTGGCGTAGTCCTTAGGAAAGAGAGAGATGCACGAGAGGCCAACATATAGACTAGTGCGTCCCTAGAGTCAAAGGGGAGAGAACACGAAGGAGCCCGTAACCATTTTAAGGACCCAAACACTTGAGTTTGCTTCGATTGCTGTGGCAGGGCCTGATGGGCCCTTAGAGGCTTGGTCACAGTATTGACATGACTAAACAAGCCATGACCTTGCCCTCAGAGGAATTGGGAGAGATCTAGTGACAAGGTGACTTGAAAAGGAGAAGGATTCTGCACGAGAGGGGGAAGAGTCTCAGGTGCTCAAAACCCACGTGAGGAGTTGTGTCGCCCTCATGGTCAGGGGTACGAAAGAGGTCACGTGTTAATATTTCATAGAGATACCTAGCGCCTAAGTACTCGCCCCAAATATCTATAAATATGAGAAATCTCCCTTAGATTTAACCTTGACAAGATATCTTGGGAGAAAAAGTTGATGACTGCTGATTCCAATTTCCAAGAGAGGAGAATATTAATGCATTGCCGTTCAAAAAAAAAAAGAGAGTAGAATATTCTCTCTTTGGCATCCTTATTGTCTTTCTCCTTGGATTTTTGAGCCAACTTCTCTCTCTCACACACACAGATTATTTGTCAAAGGAACATTTGACTCCGACTTCGAACCTCTCTTAGAATTGGCAATTGTTTATTGTGTTCATATTTATTTGTTACGAGACTACTTATTTTGTTTCAAATCATTTGTCTCGAGACTATGAAAAAATTTAAAGATATTGATAAGTGCTTCATCTAAAAGTTTTTATTTCTTTAAGTTCTTGACTCGAAAATTGGATTTTTGAATCGAACACTTGCTGGTATGTGAATGAGTTGAACTTTCACATGATCTTTGAACAATCAATTTGAATATCATTGAAATGAGACTCGAAATGGGCACACACTCACGAAGATGAACAACATGAGGAACAAAGGAATTCGATTATGTCTATTACAGTGACTAGAGTTCATCAAATGGAATGGAAAGTCCAGTCCAAGCAAATTTTCGTGCCCATCTCTATAATTGGAATCCTTTATTCTATAGAACTCATAGAAAATATTCATTGCGAAAAAAAAAAAAAATTTGCCTCTAGCTTTTTCTTTCTTTTCTTTGGGAAATTGATAAATGAATCCAAATGTATATAGGCTAGAGGAAAGGATCTTTCTTGAATATATTTATTTATTTAGGGAATTGATTTTCACTCCCTTTTTGATATCTACACTCCATTTTTTATTTTTTAGTGTTGAAAGTGTATATATATTTTTTTGTTAAAAGATGAAAATCAATTTCCTTGGACCTTAATCTAGGAATTTGTGATGAGAGTATAGAATTCGGAGCCCAAGAGAGGAAACTCCGAGTCTCCGATGAGTAGCGGTTGCTGCAAACTGAAGGTGGGATCCTACACAAGAATTTCATAGCCTGACCTGAATTGTTGCTTCAAATTCAGGTAAATTCACTTTGTTTCCATTTACCCGCTTTAGAAACAGTGCCCAAAAATTAAGACCACATAAACATGATGAGTGCAATGTACAGTAGCTGTTCGATGAATTCCTGTGAAACCATGACTAACCCACATTGCCATTTCTGTGCATCTTTGTTGCTCTGTTTGGTTTTATCAATTGTGTTTACACCCGTTTTTGGCACACAGTTTTAGGCAAGCATTGGAAGGCCATTTAATTATCGGCTTAATTGCAAGAACACCCCCTAAACTATCACGTTTTGGCAACTTCACCCCCTTAGGTTTAAATTCGAGCAACTTCACCCCCCTAACTACCAAATTCGAGCAACTTCACCCCCTCCCCCATTTTCCGTCCAATTCAGCTATGAATTTGGATGGAAAAGTAAATCAATGTACAAAAATGCCCTTACAAAAATGTCCGGTTGAAAAAGTGGTCGACCGGCTGGTCGTCCGGCCTCTTAGCCGATTGGTTCTGGTTGACACTGCTCTCTGTTTAGACAGCCGGCCTATCAAAACTTTACCTCAATAGATTCGTTAAAGCATGTATTGAGTGCACTAAGTCTTTATAAATATTAATCATTGAATTTAAGAGACTTTATGCAATACGTCAAGGCAAAGAAAAATTAGTTCGAAAAAGGACTTTGCGATAAAAGATTTTCTTTTGCCAAATAATAAAAACCTCATCACTATAATCATCAAAATAATAAATAGTAATGCATATAATTTTCCAACAAATTATCATGCATATTTTCCCAACAATCCCTAATTTCATCGAGAGGGTGAGACCATGCCGGACTTGAAAATGTGAAAAGTTCGGTGGGTGGGCGTTGGTACTCTTCTAGATAAGTGGCTATTGTAACAGGGTTCACAACTATTGTTTTTGAACCAATAGTAGAGGTAATGTGCCTTGTTTCCCTATTGACCTCCTGTTTACATCCTAAAATGTGCCACCCAATGAGAAAATTCCACGTGGCACCGAACGGTACGGTGGCCATACGAAGCCTGTCCCAGTCGAGTACCAATTACAGGGGATTACGGGAATTAAGGAAGACACTATTTTAATAACAAACGGTGTCGTTTTGAAGTGAACCGGTGTCGTTTGGGTAACGATTAAACGATGGTTTGGGAAGTTATTGGATTTAACCGTTGATTTAGACATTACAATCATCGAACGGTATCCCCACTGCCCTATTTTATAACTGAAATTAGATACAATTGTAGGGAATCATTTGGGAAGCCAGACCTGTTGCATTAATTCACGTTGCTTGAAAATAGAAACCACGATCCAGGAAGTGGCCATGAACACCATGATCGAAGCGTGCAGGGGAGGAAAGAATTCTGGAAATATCAATGTAACCGTTCGAAAGCCCCCTCAACCGCTTTATGTGGCCAACGTGGGCATCAATCGAAGACGTGGAGATCGAAGGCAGACCTAGTGTCTATAAATAGAGAAGTAAAGCGAAGAGAGAAACCCCCATAAAAAATTCATATTATCTGACAACTCATACAAAATGATTGTTCAGAGATCTATCTTAGATTAGTTTAGTTTAAAGTAGGATCTTTTTGTAAGTAGAAGACTTATTTGCATGTAAGATTACTTTTTGATTAAATTCAAGTTCTCTTATTTTCTTGTAAGTTTTTTCTTACCAAAGAATAGTCGTTTGTAAGTCCACTTTTGATTAAATTCAGTGTGCTTATATTTCTGTATTATTCTTGGAAGAGTCTTAAGAGTGTTTGCATACAAATTTACCTTTAATTAAATTCACGTTTGTTTGTGTTCAATCATCTTTTCTGATTCGAAGCGCGTCAATCTTTTATTTGGTTGATACCTTAAGAAAAAATCCTCTTAGTTGAGGTAATCGAACGGATAACACAATTGCCTGATTGAGATTAGTTATTTCAAATCAATTTGAAAAGAGTAATTTCTTCTCTGAAGTTATTTCTTTTCTGGCACGCCCGCACACGATCATTTGCCATTTGATTGAGCTAATTCAGCCCAAACACCTCCATATTTGAGTAAAAATTTTGAACTACACCATCATGAAAGCCAGTTATCGAAAAGTCCTTTCGCGGACTAAATATTTTCTCGACCTTGAAAAATAGCATAAAGTCTCTTAGATTCAATGATTAATATTAACAAAGACTTATTGAGCTCAATACATGTTTTAACGGATTTATTTAGATGACTTTTTAAGCTACAGGTTGACGAACCGACTGACAGATCAGAGAAGTGTGTCAATCAGAGGGCACCGGACGACCGCCTGGTCGACCACGTGGACGACCGCCTGTCAACGTAATTTTTTAAAAAAAAGGGTACCTACGTAATTTTGTTGGTCTCCATCCATTTTTTTAACGAAAAATAGGGGAGGGGGTGTAGTTGCTCGAATTTGGTAGTTAGGGGGGTGAAGTTGCTCGAATTTAAACTTAAAGGGGTGAAGCTGCCAAAACGTGATAGTTTAGGGGATGTTATTGCAATTAAGCCTTTAATTATCTTTTAATTAAATTGGGCCAAAAAATAGAGATGTATTGGAATAAAATTATTGGGCAAAACCCATGTTGACTGGGCCCAAGTAATTTTAGTTGGATTCAGGCTCAAGTTTGAAAAGTCGTGGGTCTATTTGCAAAAAGAATTCAGTCAGCCCATGACTTATTTAAACTCGATAAGTATTTTTATGGGTTAAATATATTAAAGGGTCATTTAACTTAAATTAAATGGCTCATTACCCAAGTGGCCCATAAAAAGTGGAGAAGAAAGAAATATTGTTGCTTGAGAATGAGCCATTTGACCGAGTCAAATGGGTGGTGGTTTTTGTAACCCACAAAAGAACAAGGGAAAATAGACTCATTATCTTGATTGGCCTTTTTCAACTTTTGTAACTGCTCATGGTGAAAGAAAACATGTGGGTTTTCTTCTAAACCTCCAATAACCACCCATGATCTCACTAAAACATGTTAGTGGGTAGTTACTTGGGACACCTGGCAACATCTGAGGTTTACTCGAGACACATGTCAGCTCATGGTGAAGGCAGAAAACTTGGCCCAGATCTGGACCAGTGCACTATTTACCCATGATCTTTTGTAACTTCCAATAACTACCCATTATCCCATGATCCCATGAAGTGGAAGTTACAAAGGACACATGGCACCACGAGAAGAAGCCAACACATCCATTTGCATGTAGAAAATTCGAAGATTCTTGGCTTATAAATACTAGAAGACAAGAAGGAAAAAGGGTCCACACACCAATCAAGCTCAACGTTTAAAATCAAAGCCTTCCCCAAGGGCAGAGCCAGGATTTTTGTTTAGTGGGGTCAAAAATTTAAACTATGTATGATTCACGTTTTCTAGTTGCTATTTGAAAAAAACAATCAAATTAACAAGTTAATCAAAAACTAAATATATATTAATAATAAAATACAGTTTCGATTCACAATTGACCACGAGAGCGAGAACGACGTTTTGGGAATTTTTGTGGGTGGAAATTCTATTTTGACTCATCTTTTTCTTAAGTACAAAACCCTTATGTATGAGTTGGGGCAAAAATGAATTTTAAAGGGGGGTCAAATGAGTAAAAATTGGGTGAAAATTATACCAATCTCTAAAAAAATTTGGGCGGCAGCAGGGTCGGCCACCCCCCCTTGTCTCTTACTAGCTCCGCCCTTGCTTCCCAATTAATGAAGCAACCAAAGTCTTCCCAGCAAAGCAATTATCTCACTTTTCTCACCTTTATTCAATTACTTCTCCAAGTAGTTCGAGTTTTCTATCTCTCTTGTACCCTAATTTTATTACTACGACGTAATAAAATTATTCATATCTCTTTCATATCTCCGACCTTATTATTACGACATAATAAAGTCATTCTACGTTGCTACTTCTTTTCCTACACGGTTAGAAAATTATTAAGTCCTCACTCGTAGAGGCAAAACCACGAATCAACACTGCAATCCTGCCCTTAGGTTTGCAGCACTATCGCCCTCACAGATTCGAAGTCAGAAGAGGGACGCTCAGCCCTTACGTTAGACGTGACATGTCTTGGCACGCCCACTCAGTCCTTGAGCCATTTTCGAGCCAAACATCTTTTTGGTACGCTCGGTGGGACCCTAATCGTTTAAGGATTTTATCATGGTCAGGAAGCCACAACAACAGCAACCGGATCCACCCATCCCGGATCCATCACAAAGTCCTGAGGGAGTGGCAGTCGACGTGCCATTACTCGAGGAAGCTGGTACTCAGATCAGTGCCCAAGATCTTAGCGACGCTACCGATAGCGTCAAGAATTATATGTTCATAGCAGGACGTGAGATCTCCAACAACGTTACGCGGTCAATCTAGCAGTCGTTCACTCAGTCCTTGGAACCTCTGATCATACCAGTCAACAAAATGGTTGCTACGCTTACAGAGAGGCTACCTCTCGCTCCTCAGCAACAGGGCTTTCCACAGTTTGGTGTCTTGGCAACGGTCAAGACCAAGCTGGCTTATTAGGGATACCTTCCCCTCCTCAAATGCTTTATCATGCTACTTCGTTTAACAGCCCTACACTCGGGGCGCAAAAGGAGAAGGAGGTTGTGATAGGAGGATCTCTAACGCCTTCAGCGAGTAATGATCAAAGGTTTGTTTTGGTCGAGGACCAGAGCAAGCCTGACAAGGTTGATAAGACAGACAAAAGGCCTTCACAAAGAGGCCGGGGCTCTGGAAAGGACAAAGGAGTCGCTCACACTCCTCAAGGCTCTGATGCTAAGAAGGCAAGTCCAGTCCAGCACCAGCATGCATAAGAGGCACACCAACAGCCGCCTCCTGTGCCAGAGCTGGTTATGGGAAGAGATCAGGTCCTGAACTTGCTCCAGGAGCAGTTGGGGCCTGGTTTCAGACCTTTGGGAAGGCCTATGTACAGAAAGCCTCATACCGAAGAGGTGGACAGTACACCTTTCCCGAAGGGCTGTAAAGTCCCGGAGTTCCAGACCTTCAATGGGGAGAGCATGCAGCCAACAGTCGAGCACATTGCCAAGTTTCAGGTTCAATGTGGTGAGGCGGGAACCATTGATGCTCTGAAGTTGAGGCTCTTTCCCAATTGTCTTACTGGGACAGCCTTTACGTGGTACATTAATTTGCCGCCCAACTCGGTGCAGACCTGGGCACAATTGGAAGAGATGTTCCATCAGCAGTTCTACCGGGTAGAACCAGAGGTGACGTTGGCAAACATGTCGTGCTATCGTCAAACCTATCTAGAGTCTGTGGAGTCCTACCTCTTGCGTTTCAAAACTGCTCGATTCAAATGCAAGATAGTTCTTCCAGAGGCTAAATACGTGCGTATGGCACTAAACGGCTTGGACTTTGAAATGAAGAAGAAGTTCTACGGAACAGAGTTTAGAGACTTGTTCGAATTATCCTCCAAGGCCTCTCATTATGAGAAGTTCTTGGCAGAAGAGCAGGATAAGAAGACAGCTTCCAAAGGGACGTACTACCGAGAACCTAACTATGAGGTGGCTGTAGTTGAAACAGAGGCGGAACCAAACGTAGCGGTGGCTGAGATCATCAACAAGAAGCCATACGTCTGCAAGGCCTTTGTCAAGATGGAGCCAACGAAGCAACCTGCTCAGAACACACTCAATAGGCCGACCATGGCCTATACTTTTGACGTTGGCAGGGCTGAAGCTATCTTTGATCAACTCCTGGCCGACAAGCTGCTCAAACTACCCTTTGGCCACAAAATTCCAACTCCGGAAGAACTGAAGGACAAAGAGTATTGTAAGTATCACAATTCTTGGAGTCATACTACTAATAACTGCATTGTATTTAGAAATGATATCCAGGACAAAATTGAGTAGGGAGAGTTCAAATTCCCCGAGAAAGAAAAACAGCCCATGGGGGTGGATGGCAATCCTTTTCCTTCAGGGCTGAGTACAAATATGGTCTCTGTCAACATGAGAGACCTGCCTAGGACTGTGCCTAGGCAGAAGATAAGTTTGGGAGCCCCTTCCATGGCAGTTTACAAGTCTAGCCCAGGCTGGTACTAGGATCCCTATTATGATGATAGGGAGGTCAGGACTGAGCGGGTTAGAAGGTTTGAAAAGCAGAACTCTTGGTGGTCTAGACCTTCAGGGGTGAAGAAACCAGAGAAACCAACTTGCTCCATGGTGTGCTCAGAGTGCGGTCATCATGCCAATCCTAGCAAGCCGGTCTTGAAAAGCATTAGAAAAGCATTATTGTGGGAAGGGCTGAGCCAAGTCCTAATGAGCATCACAGGACTAAAGGAAGAAGGGTTGTACGCGAATCTATATTCAACCGAATTCAGCCAGGGTTGGTGGGAATTGAAGATGAGCTCGTCAACTTACGGATATCTGCTCCTTGTAAGGACAAACCAAGGGTTGTGAAACCTCCAGTTACTCTTCTAAATGAGTGGCACAGGGTTGAACATCCCAAGTTTCCTTACCTCCACCATTGTCCAGATCTCAGAAGAGGCGCCGCCAACGTTTTAGGCAAGCAGCTAGAAGGGCTGGAAAGAAGACAAATCTATTGGATGACCCAATGATTGAAGATGATCCTGGGGGGAAAGCGAGAGTGGAAGTCCCAGTAGAAGAGCCTATGGTTGAAGAACCTAAGGTTAGAAGGGTGTACAAGCCTTTGGAAAGGACTATGGAAGAGGCAATCATTGAGCCTCCTCCTAGGGCTTTACTAAAGAAGCAGCCCCTGCGGGGAAAACATACAAAGAGGCAGTTACTCAACCGCCTGCAAAGCAAGCTGCTGCACCCAAGAAGCAACCTCTCTTGGAAAGAACTCTTGAAGAAGCTAGGATTCAGCCATCACCGAGACAAGTCACTTTGCTCCAGAAGACAGTCCTTGAACCAAGGAAGCTAGACTTGGGGGGCAAATCGAAGTTGAATCCACAGGCTAAGGTGTTTGTGCCTAGACAGGGTTCTAATATGCAATGCAACATGGTTGTGATCTTACCAGCAGATTTGGAGGTCAAAGACAACACTCCAACAGCCCTGGAGGGAGATGTTGTAGAGATGGGGCAGACAGTAGAAATTCTAAATGAGTCCTTCTCTGTAGGACTAAAAGGGCATTCTGTAATTGTGCTAAAGGATGAGATGGAAGGAGAGAATGAAGATCGTGCAGCCAGCGTGATCTTTGAGAGGCCAAGTCCTACGATGAAAAAGCACATCAAGCCCTTGTATATTCCTAGTTGCCTTGATCGGATGCCAGTTAACCATATCTTGGTAGACAACGGGTCAGTACCCAATCTCATGCCTAAGTCCATGATGCAGAAACTTGGGAAGACAGATCAAGACCTGGTCTCATGCAATGCCGCCTTGATTGAATTCACTGGGAAGGAAACAGCATGCCAAGGTATTTTGATCATGAACCTAACGATAGGGTCTAAGACCTTAACAACACCTTTCTTTGTTGTTAATTCCCACTCTTCCTTTAACGTTCTACTGGGGAGAGACTGGATTCATTCATGTTTAGCGGTCCCCTCAACCCTTCACCAATTTATTATCTTCTGGAATCAAGATAATGTGGAGGTGATATGGGCTGACCGTAGACCTTTCCAGGCCTCTACCAACCATGCTGAGTGTAGGGGGATGAAAACAATTAGTGTTCTGAACAACGCCAATTTGCAGCGGCTACACGTGCCTCTACACCGGAACCCTAATTCTTTGACGGGACCCAAATCTGCAAAACAGACAAAGGGTGAGCGCACCTTTGCCTCTCGTGGCAAAGGCCCTCCGATGCTTAAGTTAGTATCACGTACTAGTAAGAAACCCTAATTATCAATAGGAAAGCAATAAGAGATAGCCAAATATTGCGTACCTTTTACCTCCAGGTTTACCTCGTATTTATAGGCTCACGGATGCTTGCAGCCCAAGCATCCCTGTTGCCCTAGGATTCCTACCTCGTATAGGAAACCTAGTATCTTCTGGATTCTCATTCCCTTATCTGTACTGAAGTTCAACCCTTATGGGACTCTTTCCCATAATTATCCGAACATCCCATTTCACGTTGGGTCTCTTGCTTCGATCCTCTAAACTCGGGATCTTATCCTTTTTACGGAATATTACCTTTCTGGAGTATTTTTGCCACGTCATGACTTAGGGCAACTTTCCCCACTGTTCGGTCTCCTCTTTGCCGAACAGTCCTCCTAGACCAATGATCTCTCATGCAATTGGTCCATGTTTATATACGGTCAAATGACTTCACATGTCTTTTTGGCCTTATCAGCCGAACAGGTAGCCTGGACCAATGACCTCTCATGCAACTGGTCCAGACAGCTGTTCATCGCGCTGCCCGGCAATAGACTTATCATGTCTGCCACGTGTCCCTAACACATCGCGCGTTCGGCGACTAATCTTACCTGTTCGGGAATACCTCCCTACAATTGCTCCCCAGCCTTATCCGTTTGCCACTGTTCGGGGGCAATGGGTGGGGCTTTTTCAGAAACAACAGTTCTGGACCATATTCGTCCAGCCCCGGGCAGTCATCACGTCTGATACCCTTTGATATTCTTGGCGGCTTCGTCATTATACCATCTCGGGGTAATAACTCCACGTGGCGTATCTCGTACGCCTTGCATTTAATTTTGAACTGACGTTTTTCAAACGTCGTTTAGCGTGATCTCCGCTTTCCGTTACTTTAACTCGTAACGGCGTGGAGAGAGACGTTTCGTCTCCGTCTCCAGCCCTTAAACCTCTGAAAAGGGTTTCATTTGGGTTTTAACAAATTCAAACCCTTCTGTCGTCTCTTTCTGCTCAAGCGACTCGAAACGCCATCGCCGCCGTCTGCGACCTCAGACACCGCCGTAGTTCTCCTCGTAAGGTTCTTCGTTCCTTCTCATTCATCAGTTTTAGGGATTTATTCGTACCCTCTTTATTCGTTTCATAGTCCTCTCCATATTTCAAATGGCAAATGAGGGCAATAGCGGCCCTAAAGCGGGGAAGTTTAGGAAACTCTGCGAAACTCCGTCAGCCATGGCGGCTTTTAGGATAAAGTACGAAGTTCCTGACAACGTGGGGCTTGAACTTGCCCCTCTAGATGCAGACAGGGACGGGGGTACATGGGATAGGATGTGCATCCCTATAGCAGCCATTGTCGAGGGGGGGTTAGATTTCCCCTCCACCCCCTACTTCGCCATGTCCTGAACTGGTATCGACTCACACCAATGCAAGTCTCTAATAATTTCTTTAGATTAGTAATGGGGGTAGTAGCTCTGAACAGAATATTGGGGACCCAACTAGGGATTTGGGATATCCAGTGGTGGTATAGCATCGTGCTAAACGCCGACTATAATACCTTCTACCTGAAAGTTAGGAAAGCAGAGAAGCGTCTCGTGCTCAATCTACCAGACTCTGCTCGCGATCACGAGATCAACTTTCTCTACGTCACTGGAGCATTCGAGCCAGTAGGCGAAGACGGCCAAGTGGTTGGCTTCCACTGCCCCCACATATGGGGCTACCCACGTATGCTCCTTTTTCCATTTTTCTTTGTAGTTTTTGTCTAACTTTCTGTTATAGTTTCTAACCTTTATCGTGCTCTCTGCCGTGCAGCTAGTAACGCAAACAAGCGTCCAAGAGCTGAGCCCAGCTACGTCCGAACAACAGAGATAAATAGGATCCTGAAATACAAAGGGGAACCAGGATCTCAAAACTGTGGTCGGGGTCGTGACGCCCATGTGCTATTAGGCTACGACCCCGCTTACAAAGGCTTCATAGACAGGAGGTTAGCTAACCCGAGCACCAGCGGCGCCTCCACTTCAACAGCTCCCCAACCTCAAACGCAAAGCTCAGGATTGCAGGCAGAAGTCACCCTTGCCGGGCAGCCTGGTGAAGTCGTCATTCTTGAGGGCGTTCCCACAACACGGGTGGTGCTCAGGAGGTCTAGATGAAGGCAAAACATACCCGAGCAGGTGACCGAACAGCCCGTCACCTTGGGAACTACGAGCCAGTCGTCTTCCTCGGGCTATTCTCGATCTCCCCCCGAGTCAGGTATGATGGCTCGCGAACCTCTCAACCTCAGCTCCCTCCTTTCTGTCTCAACGAGGGGACGCGGTGCCGTTGGCAGAGTGGCATCCACAGGTGCTCCCCCTCCACGCTCCCGTCGTACTAGAGGGGGGGTATCTTCGTTGAGACACGAACGGGACAGCTCTCAGGAAGCTGAGGACACTCAACGGGACAAACGCCAAAGGACAGATGACCCGTCCTCCTCCGACGCACCAGCTGACGCAAACATCAGTCAGCCCCAATCGCCTCCTCTCCAAGTGCTCCCCCAAACGTGGGCTCCCGCGCTTATCAGAGGCGGTCGCCCCGTTCACGTCGGGGATAGTGCCAGCTCTTCAGAGACGGCACTGGCTCTGGCGCAGGCACTATCTCTGCCTGTGGACATGCAAAAAGAAGCCGCCTCGCCAGCAGATAGGCTGGTGTCCACTGGCCTCGTCAGTGGGATTAAGGTACACAAAATTTCCTTCGTAGCAAAAAAACTAACAAAAGTCTTTTCTTTGGACAGTTTATTCAAAAGATGTTGTCACTGGGGCAGAAGTTCCAAGCTTCCGAGACCGAGAGGGTCAAATTGCTTAATGACAATACGAGGCTGCTCCGAACAGTCACGAGACTCGAGCGAGAGAGGGACAACGCCAAAGCAGATTACGCAGAGGCCAAAGGCAGCCTAGAGACTGCTGAGGATAACCTCAAGCAAGCCTTGGCTGAGATCGACAATACCAAAAAAGCTGCCTTCGATGCCGGATATGAAAAGGGCTTTGATGCTACTACTGCGAGCTACGTCGAGCAGATGCCGGGCATCCAAGACCAGATCTGGGCAGCAAGCTGGGAGGCCTGTTTGACCAAGGCTGGCGTTCCGGACGACTCTCCACTATGGGTTGAGAATGATCTCCCCAGTGGCCGTGCAGCAGAGGCTGAGGAGCAAGGCGATGCCCCTGCTGATGACGTAGACCAGCAAATCGACGAATTTGCTGAAGCCGACGAAGAAGCTCAAGTGGAGCCACAGGGTCCAGGGGCCGAACAGTTATCAGCTCAGGAGGCAGTGGGTGAGCCTATCGTCGAAGAGGGAGGTGATGCCACCGTGGACGTTGTGGTGGATGTGATCCCTGAAATCCAAAACCTGGATTAAGGTGAGATCATTCCCTTGAACAACAATGCAGGTCCTGCGAGACCAGAGTTTATTCCAGCCCTGTGAGGCACGTGACTTTAATATCTCTTCTTTTCTCTTTTTTGTTTTTGTTGATACAAGTATCTGGCCCTTCGGGGCATAACTTTGCTTCAGCGTTTGTTCGGCCCTTCGTGGCCATAATGCCGGGTATCTCGTACTTCCTTGTGTTCTGACTATCATAATCATTTTAGTTTTTATGCAAGTATCTCGTTATGCCTATTTCGTAGGTTCATACTTTGTTATAACAGAACCAAGCCTTTCGTACTTGATTTCTTTGCATGTTCTTATATGCAAACCTGAATGTTTACTAAGTATATTCGTACTTGAGGTGTCTCGTACCTAGTGATAAGTTTACCCGAATAGCTGCGTGTGTTTTATATGCATCCCAAGTATTTTCATACTTGGGGTAAGTTTCTCATACTTAGATTTGACATGTCTCGATATGTCTGATAGAATCAAGTATTTCGTACTCGATTAGTATGCAAGCCTTAGAGTATATTCGTACACAGGCAAGTTATAAGTATTTCGTACTCATGGGTATCTCATACCAGATGTTTCTCAATTAATCTTTAATACAAAGATTAATCGTAAGTTTCTCAGACTTATAGTATCTCATATTTTTCATCATGATCACTTACTCAAGTGTTAATGCCCGAACAACTGCATGTGTTTTGTATGCATCCCAAGTGTTTTCATACTTGGGGTACATTTGTTTAAGAGTTTTGCGTTTATTCGTGCGCGATTCTTAAGCTATCAAGCATAGGTATATTCATATATGGCGTTCGTGCCAATCCCATGCTCCCCAATATGAATGACGAAAAGAAAAAATCGATATTCATATTAAAAAGCCAAATATTTCAAAAAGCTGAATATATTGAAAGGAAAAGAGTGTCTTTATTCATAGACTGAACTTAAGGGGGCGTTATTCGTACCCCTCACAAAAAATAAGAAACAGAAGGGAATTTTATTCGTAATTCCCACACAATCACGTAGTGAAATAAAACTAAATTCTTTTAAACAAAGAATTTTCTCAGATTATGAACATTCCATGGCCTCGGAATTGGGACGCCATCCAGATCAGCCAATCTGTAGGCCCCAATGCCCACAATCTCTGTCACCCGATACGGGCCTTCCCAATTGGCTCCTAGCTTGCCTTCGTTGGCTACCTTGGTATTGCCGAGCACCTTTCGTAGTACAAGGTCCCCAAGACCAAATTCTCGTGGGTGAACATGCTTATTGTAGCTCTTCATCAGCTGTTCCTGATACGAGGCCAAATGGACTAGGGCCCTTTCTCTCCTCTCCTCGGCGAGGTCAAGCTCAATTTCAAGGGCTCTGTCATTGCCCCCACTTTCAACCAACACAGTCCTGTTGGTTGGAAGTCCAACTTCTAGAGGTATAACTGCCTCTGTACCGTATGCCAACGAATAGGGGGTCTCTCCCGTAGACCTCCTCTGTGTTGTCCTATGAGCCCATAAAACAAGGGGCAGTTCATCAGGCCATTTCCCCTTGGCCTTATCCAACCTCTTCTTGATCCCATCAAGAATGGTTTTGTTAGACGCTTCTGCCTGCCCATTACTTTGAGAGTAGGCTAGAGTTGAATAGTAATTTCGAATTCCATATTGGGCACAAAACGCCTTGAATTTCTTTTGAAATTGGGACCCGTTATCTGTGATCAAAGAATAGGGAACCCCAAATCGAGTAATAATATTCTTCCACACGAACCTCTCAACCATGGGTTCGGTGATTTTGGCCAGTGGTTCAGCCTCAATCCATTTGGTGAAGTAATCCGTTGCAACTAAAAGGAATTTTCGGTTCCCAGTTGCTTTGTGCAATGGACCCACGATGTCCATTCCCCATTGAGCAAACGGCCAAGGACTTGTCAAAGGCACCAAATCCTCCGTTGGCGTTCGAATCATTGGTGAGAATTTCTGACATTTCTCACAAATTTTAACACACATCTTTGCATCTTCCTGCATATGTGGCCACCAGTAGCCTTGGCTAATTGTCCGGTGGGCAATGGATCTTCCCCCAGCATGACTTCCACATGTTCCTTCATGTATTTCATGAAGAAATTTCTGAACCATGTCGGGGTGCACGCACAACAAATATGCGCCTGTGAAGGACTTTCTGTAAAGCTTCCCTTCTGGGGACAGCCAAAACCTTGCAGATTTGGTTTTGACCTTATGTGTCTCCTTCTTGTCAGCGGGGAGTATTTCGTCTCGTAAAAACTCCACGATGGGGTCCATCCAACTTGGACCTTGGTTCACTTCCAATACTAACTCCACACATCTCCCAATACTCGGCTCATTCAGATACTCAACTGCAACTCTTCGCTTGAGTTCAGTTGGGACCGCTGCAGCCAGCCATGCCAATGAATCGGCATGTGCATTTTGTCCGGAGCTTATCTGTTCAATGTGGACCCTCTCGAAGGTGTCAAGCAAATCTTTGGTAGCTTCCACGTATGCCACCATTTTTTCATTCCGGGCCTGATACTGGCCGGACAGCTGATTTACCACAAGCTGCGAGTCACAATGCACCCTAACTCCTTTTGCCTTCAGAGTCTTCGCACTTCTTAGTCCAGCTAGGAGTGCCTCGTACTCCGCCACGTTATTCGACGCGCTGAATCCCAGCCGAATAGACAGTTCTATCATAATTCCTCCAGGAGGAAAAAGAACAACACCGATTCCTGAACCGGTATTACAAGACGATCCATCGACGAATAAATTCCATTCCGTGCCATCCTGTTCGGCTGAGACCTTGTCCCTCGTGGACAACGTCCTACTCTCCAATCCTTTTTTCGTAGGAGGCAGGGGAGCTACTGTGGGAGAAAACTCCGCCACAAAATCAGCCAGCACTTGGCCTTTGATTGCAGTTCGTGGTTGATAATCAATATCATACTGACTCAACTCGACGGACCACGTCGAGATTCTTCCAGAAAAATCTGCCTTTCGTAGCAGTGACTTCAGTGGAAACTCAGTGTACACCACAACCTTATGGCTCTGGAAGTAGTGTGGCAGCTTTCTCGTTGCTGTCCTAAGTGCCAGGACAAGTTTTTCTAGGGGCAGATATCTCGTTTCTCCATCTAGCAATGTCTTGCTAACATAGTAAATTGGGATTTGTTCAACTCCCAAATCCCTTAATAGGACTGCACTCACAGCATGCTCAGAAACAGCTAGGTACAAAATCAAGGACTCACCTGGCTGCGGGGTCGACAGAAGTGGTGGCTCGGCCAGATACTTCTTCAGGTCCTGGAAAGCTTGCTCACAGTCTGCTCCCCATTCAAATCCTTCCCTTTTCTTTAGCAACTGAAAGAAGGGCCTACACTTGTCGCTTGACCTGCTGATAAATCTGTTGAGTGCTGCAGCCATGCCAGTTAGTCTTTGGACCTCCTTCGTGGTCTTAGGACTTTGCAACCTCTGTAAGGCCGCAATTTGATCTGGGTTGGCCTCAATTCCCCTCATAGTCACCAAGTGCCCTAGGAATTTCCCAGAACCAACCCCAAACGCACATTTCGAGGCATTGAGTTTCAATTTGTACTTCCTCAAGATTTCAAAGACTTCTCTCAAGTCTGAAATATGCCCTCGCTTGTCTCGGCTTTTTACCACCATTGCGTCTATGTAAACCTCCATAGTTTTCCCGAGCAGCTCCCTGAACATGATAGTTGCAAGCCTTTGGTATGTCGCCCCTGCGTTCCTCAGCCCAAACGGCATGACACTGTAGCAATACAAACCCCGTGGGGTGATGAAAGACGTCTTCTCCTGATCGGGCCCATACATGGCAATTTGATGGTATCCTCGATACGCATCAAGAAAACTCATTCGCTCGTAGCCAGCTGTCGCGTCAACCAATTGGTCTATCCTTGGGAGGGGAAAACTATCTTTGGGGCAGACCTTGTTCAAGTCTGTGAAGTCCACACAGACACGCCACTTTCCATTCTTCTTCTTCACGACCACGGTGTTGGATAGCCACTCAGGGTAGTGAACCTCGCGTATTGCCTTTGCCTCAAGCAATCGATTAACCTCTTCAACAACAGCATCCACGTGTTGCACGGCAGCCCTACGTTTCTTCTGAATAACTGGTTTATGCTGAGGGTCAACATTTAGATGCTGACAGATTATGTCAGCATCCACACCAGGCATCTCTTCTGGTACCCATGCAAACACATCAATATACTCCTTCAGAAACTGTATTGATTCGGTCTTTTCCTCCACTGGTTGTGACTCCCCAATCAAAAAATATCTTTCAGGATCAGCCTCGTTGATCTGAATCTTTTCCAAACCCTCGATCACCTTATCAGCCGGGCATCTTCCGACATCCTCGATAGTCGGTTGATCTGGCACTTCCAATGTATGAACATGATGGGCCTTTGGGGCCTTCTTGATGATGGAGATCAAACACTGTTGGGCCGCTTTTTGGTTACCCCTGATCGATTCGATCCCATTGGATCCTGGGAATTTCACCATCTGGTGGTAAGTCGAAGAGACTGCCCTCATCTTGTGTAACCAGGTTCTTCCTATAATCGCGTTATAAGAAGAGGGGACGTCTACAACCAGGAAATCCGTCCTTAAAACAACTGAACCTGCCCGAACAGGCAGGGTCACCTTTCCAAGGGGCCACACTGCCCCTGCACCAAACCCAACCAATGGTGTCGTGGACTGTTCCAAATCTGCCTGGGCCAGTCCCAGTTTCTTGAACGCGTCGTAGTACATCACCTCTGTACAACTTCCTGAATCCACTAGGATCCTTTCAATGTCATACTCTCCAACTCGTAGGGTTATGACCAGAGCATCGTTATGAGGTATCTGGACCTCTCCCAAATCATCATCTGTGAAGGCTATGCTCTCACTGCTTACATCACTCTCTCGCCCTCTTTTATTGCCCAATCGCATCACGTGCTGATCGTGCTTAAACTGCCTTTGCAACAATCTAACCTCATTTCTCGTATAAGGTGCAGCCAACCCATGTATCATATGGATTACTCCCTTAGGATTCTGCTCGTAATCCAGTTCCATGGCCTTCTCCTTTTCCTTGGGATCCTCCTGGATAAATTCCTTGAGATAGCCCCGAGAGACCAAATCATCGAGGTGTTTCTTGTACATCTCGCAATCTTCAGTCATGTGGCCCCAACCCTTGTGGTAGCTGCAGTGCTGATTCGTAGCACGTCTAGCGTCTTTATCTCCGCCAAGGCTCGGAGGCCACTTGAAGTACGGCTGATTCTTTATCCGATAAAGAATCCTGTAAATTGACTCCTTCCAAACAGTGGTGATAGAAAAGAAGGACTTGGGGTCAGGGGCTTGCTTTTCCTTGTACGGATCCTTCTTAGCCTGCCCATACTCTTTGCGCTCCTTGTACGTTTTGGGCTCAGGTTTGTCCACCTTCTTTGCTGGCGTCTTGGGCTCTTCGGCAGCAACCCTGCCGTCCTCGCAGAGTATGTCATCTTCCATTCTGGCGTGCTGCTCTATTCGCTCCATCAGTTTCGCCAACGTAGCCACCGGATGTTTATTCAATGAGCGGCGCAGTTCTCCCCGAACAGGCAAACCAGTTTTGAAGGTTGCTATGGCATACTCTTCACTGCAACTTTCAATCTCGTTGAAAGTTTCCCAGTACTTCTTTGCATAATCTCTGATCGGCTCGCTTTCCGCCTATTTCATAGTGGATAGACTCTCAAAAGACTTTGGGGCCTTTCTGCTTGTCAAGAACCGAGCAGTGAATTCTTCGGCCAACTGCCTCCATCCTTTTATGGATCGTGGTGCTAGTTTATGAAACCAGCTCAGGGCCACCTTGCCAAGACTCGACGGGAACATTTTGCACAGAATGGCATCATCACCATCGTGCATGAACATGGCCTGTTGGTAATGCTGTATGTGAGACACAGGGTCCGTGTTTGTCTCGTAAAGCACGAACGCCCCGTGCTTCACTCTGCTCGGTAACCTGGCCTCCTGCAGCCTCCTTGCAAACGGGGAGGCTGCGATGTTACTCAGGGCTTTACGTGCCGCTTCCCGTGCGGACACTGTCCCTTCCTCCTTTTCAATCGTCTTGTGAGCTGTGGCTTTGGCCCAGTCAGCATCAGGTCTCTCGTACCTGTCACGGTGGTGCTTCCTCGTCTTTTCCTCAGATGAGGAACTTCGTTCTCTGCTCCTTCTTCTTCGAGAAGAAGCCCTACGCCTTTCTAATACACGGTCTTTACTTCTGCTTCTCCTTCTTCGTGGGGAAGCTTCACCCCGTCTCGTGGTGGGACTGTTGCTCTTGCTCCTTCTTCCTCGTGAATGGGGCTCTTTATGGACTAACAGAACCCTCCTATCTTCTCCGGAATTCCTTCGTGAAAGTCCGGAGTCCTCCGGGTGATCTCGTATCCGCTGCAGCTCGCGTATCTCGTACTCTCGTCTTTTGATCAAACGAGCGTACTCCTCAATTTCTTTCCTCTTTAGGTCGAGGATATCCTCGCTGTTATGGACACTTTTCGAACGGTCCACCGATGCCTCTTTTCGGTAGGACTTGCTCCTTCTCGTGGAGCCAGTAGCTGCTTTGTCCTCTCTTCCAGCGGGCTTTCTCGGAGCTCCTGGTGGAGATTTATCCCCTCCACCAATTAACTGGTTCTTTGGATCGAACGGCGTGGTTGGATCTTCTTCCATCATGGCTATGTTTTCACGAACTTGTTCGTTTCCCACAGACGGCGCCAATTGTAGGGGGATGAAAATAATTAATGTTCTGAACAACACCAATTTGCAGCGGCTACACGTGCCTCTACACCGGAACCCTAATTCTTTGACGGGACCCAAATCTGCAAAACAGACAAGGGGTGAGCGCACCTTTGCCTCTCGTGGCAAAGGCCCTCCGATGCTTAAGTTAGTATCACGTACTAGTAAGAAACCCTAATTATCAGTAGGAAAGCAATAAGAGATAGCCAAATATTGCGTACCTTTTACCTCCAGGTTTACCTCGTATTTATAGGCTCACGGATGCTTGCAGCCCAAGCATCCCTGTTGCCCTAGGATTCCTACCTCGTATAGGAAACCTAGTATCTTCTGGATTCTCATTCCCTTATCTGTACTGAAGTTCAACCCTTATGGGACTCTTTCCCATAATTATCCGAACATCCCATTTCACGTTGGGTCTCTTGCTTCGATCCTCTAAACTCGGGATCTTATCCTTTTTACGGAATATTACCTTTCTGGAGTATTTTTGCCACGTCATGACTTAGGGCAACTTTCCCCACTGTTCGGTCTCCTCTTTGCCGAACAGTCCTCCTAGACCAATGATCTCTCATGCAATTGGTCCATGTTTATATACGGTCAAATGACTTCACATGTCTTTTTGGCCTTATCAGCCGAACAGG
>BPLS01022775.1:0-11361 GCA_019656275.1 Rhododendron kiyosumense
TATTTATATATGTATATATACTTATATACACGTCCTTCCATTTTTTTTAGCATTAATTCAAAAAGCAATGTCTCTTCACTGTCAAGTAGGCTAATTAAATTTAAAAAAGAAATAAAAATTGATATTTATTGGTGTTTAGTGGATTTTTTAATAAGTTTTCTTAAAATATTTATAATAAATTCTACACATAAAGAAATGGAATGAAGTATCTAAAATATTGATTGCAATTAAAAGTTTAGATAAAACCGCAATACCAAAAGACACAAAAATAATTTCAAAAGTTTTATTTTTTGGATAATTTTTATTCTTTTTAGCATTTTCTATTTTACTTTTTTACTTATACTTTAATTTTTTAAATTTTTACGGGGCGGGGCGGGTAAACCCGTTCCCCAATCGGGGCGGGAACGGGGGTACCCCAAAAAAACCTGGGCGGGGCGGGGCCGGGAAATGATTTTCTGGTCGGGGTATGCAAAAACCCGCCCCGCCCCGTTGCCATTCCTAATCAAAATTGTTCACACTGTATCGCACTGCGCACTGTCTCATCCATTGGGAACAATTGAAGTAGGCGTGCACATGCAGTTCCCATGTGGAATCGGATCCTCTCTTGTCCAAATTTTGAACCGGAAAAAAAAGTTGTAATCTACATCATACATTGGAACTATCAATAGTTTGGATTTCCTTAATGAATCTCTGAACAAATCTGAACTATTAATTGTAGCAATAGACGGTCTAGATTGCGACTTTCTCCTCCAGTCTGAATGAGAGGATCCATCTCCTTACTATATAGTCTCGTCTTCAACGTAATCTTTCAAAATGACTCGCGTTCTTGCTGTCAACTTTTGTATTGTGCTGACACTCTCAATCCTTACTCTCACAAATTTTAGTAGGTTGTGATGTATTTCAAAGACGTTTTTACGCTCGTACTTTCGCTCACGCACGCGCATACAAATTATGGGCTTAGGTCACACACCCTTCTATTTTGTTTGCTTCGTACTCCCTCGTCGTCTAATATTTCTTGATTATCATATTTTATTTTGAGTGTCTCATAGTAAAATGAGGCCCTATGCATTTTATAACAAGTTAGGCTCCGTTTTCCAAACCCAAAAGTAGTTGATCACAACTTTTTGATTATTCTTCTTGTTGAGATGAATCAATAAATATATGATAGTTTGGTGCAAAATTAAAAACAAACGCTTATTAATTAGGACAAAACCAAAAAATTGTCGTCAACTTTTTGGTTCGCGAAAACAGGATCTTATATATAGTAAACTAAAATAAATTAACTGCAAATTGATAGTAGTATTTCTTAATTAAAAATCGTGTAATATCTTTCCGTTGATTCCTATTACGTCGTCATCTCCAGTATTAAAGATTCATCCTCCATAATTTTGATTAGATATTCATGCACCAAGATTCGAACGATCTATGTGCCACTTCTTCAAATTCTTCTTCCAAAAACTCTCAGATCTGGAGGATGGAAAGTGATGGAGGAGAGGGGAAAACTCTCAGATATGGGATCAAGAGAGAAGAACACCCACGGGTAAAGCCTTCTCCTCCCGCTGTCGTATTAGAGTGGTTAAAATCCAGGGGTGAAAAAAGGAAGAAAAAAGGATACAACTCCTCCCAAGTTCATGTAAATGGATTGGATTGTCCTGCTAGCCCACTTTTTGGCGCACTGCAATGATTGAAATTGTTTACTTTTTAAATTTCATTGAGAACATTAACCACGTCAAAATTAAGTTGCTTGAATATCGTTTGAGAAAATTTCTGAGCATATTTATATACCCATTTAACCTATTTACCAGTACAAAGGTGCTCTGAAATTGTATTAAACGATATGCAAGCAACTTGATTTTTGACATGGTTAATGATCTCAACGAAATCTAAAAATTGAAAAATATCGATCATCGAAGTGGGCCTGGAGTGAGTCCAAAAGGGGCAGAATATCTAGAGATATCAGTTTATTCACACAATTTTTTGTTTTTGCAGATATGTTGTAGGTATGCGTTGGCCTATATCTACACAAGGTGGAGTCAAACCGTAGAAGTTTTTGAGTCTTTTACATGAAAATATGAAATGATGAAACCAAGCAATAAAAATTAAAAAATTGTTTACCTTTCTTCTTTTAACCTAAAAAAATTCCAAGAGCGAACATCAATTGGGCAAAATCAAAGTTTAAATAAAAGTACCTTATTTTTTAACTTATAGTCATCAAAACATAAACGTATGTTCAGCCAAATTTGAATTAGAGGGTTGTATAGACTACAGAGAGTCTTAAAATCAATGTGTTCAACTTACAAATAACGAGCCAAATTTTAAATAAGCTTCAACAAAAAAACTTGTTTATTCGAGTCGTACCTGACTTTTTCGGGGCTCAAAGCGGACTCGTAAAATGAAACCTTATGTATTTTATAATTAACAACATATAGTAATAAATTAACTGCAAATTGATGTTATTAAAGGTACTAATTAAAATCTACGTACTAATTTTCTGTTAATTCCTATTACATCGTAATCCGGTATTAAAAATTCTTCTTCCATAATTTTGTTATTAAATTGATGTTTGTGCGCCAAGATCCGAACAATCCACGTGCCACTTCTTCAAATTTTTCTTCCAAAAAAAGTCAGCTTCCGCAAGTGGACCAGCAATTAATTTTATACTATTATAATAATACTGAATTTTAATACATAATATTTCATATCACTTTTATTAATTGGATCCCCAATTTTTGGTAAAATTTTGAAGGTCCTAAGCGACCGCTTTGCCTCAGTGACGATCCAGTGTTTATTTTCTTACTTTCTCCCTAATGTTGTTCTTTGGAAAACAACCATTATATCCGCGAGGATTGGCCATATTATTGTTATCAATAATGGAGAAGAATATTGACCAATTTATATAACAGATGCATACGAAAAGAATATTCACCTATTTATATAACAGATGCATACAAAAGTCGATAAGCGATCTCGTCGTTAATACAAAATTCTTCACAAAATATGTGACAAAATGCGTACTTTTTTCCCTTCAAGAAAAACGTATCAGATCTTTATAAATCCTAATGGTATCAACGGACTGGTAGAATTTTCTTTCTAGTTAACTTTCTTGTTAGGAAAATAATTTCCTAACAATCAACATTCTATTGATTGGAAAAAAAATGAAAAGAACTTCACATGCAAAACAGAATAACCAGAGGATTAATGCCATATTATTAGCAAACTAGAATAGGATCTCAAATCTTCTTCAAACACATTAACTGCAAACCATTCCAACGAAACCGAAATTTTTTTAAAAAAAAGGTAATTTATTTCACGCTTTTTCTGGATGCCTTCTGATCAACTACACCTTTCTTCCCCTGATCGGAAATCTCCGGCGGCGGCTGAGCAACGTGACTTTCATGCAGCTGAGACTGGCCCTGACGCGGCGGAGAAACCTTGAACTCGTCACCTGTGTTTGGCGGCGGTGGAGCGGAGAGGTCGTCCGGCAGAGCGAACACGCTCTGGGATGCCCTCCTCTGGTGGCGGCTAACTTTCTGAGACATTTTGCTTTCAGATGAAGGGAAGAGAAAAGAGTGTGATGAGAGAAATAGGTACAGTGGGTGAATTTGGGTTGACCCTGTTTAATTATATAGGCACAAAATGTTGGTTAATGTTTGCGATTTAGGAGGCTTGTCCTATTTTATGGCACTAGTTAATACGGGACTTTGCTCCGATTTTAAATAAGTTAGGGTTTGGTGCTCTAAAAACTAATCAAATTTTGTGTACGCTGGCTCAGACCCGTTGAATTTTCAAAAAAGAAATCTAGTTGTGAGGTTTATCCAAAGGTAGGGCTGTAAACGAACTGAGTGACTCGCGAATTAGGCTCGGCTCAAGTTTTTTGCGCGTTTAGTAAATGAACCAAGCCGACAAAAACTCGACTCGTTAAGAGCAGCTTGGCTCGATTAAAGAGATAGACTCGTTAAGTAAATGACTAAGCTTGGGTCGTTAAGGCTCGAGCCAAGTTCGAGCTTGAAATTTTTGGCTCACTTGGTAAACTAGCTGATCTTAGGTGGGTTCAAAATTACTTAAGTGGGTTTATTGTAGTTGATAATATCTATAGTGCCCTTCAAATCTTCAGAAGGTCATCTGCAATAACGAACTAGAACAATTTAATGCGGTCTTATCCACTAGCCCACCAGTACTACTATGTTTCCTAAAATTGAATTGCTATGTTATCTTTGTCAGACCTAATTAATTTTGTCATGTTAGTCAATGTGTTTGAACCACTAAAAATCAACAAAGTAGGCCGATATGCAAGGGTGGCTTTACCCGTGATTGACGAGTTCAAACAATGCACTAAAATTTTGTATTTTTACAAATGTAACTTGATTTTTTTTGGTTACTGTCTGCGGTGAGTCATTCGTGTGTAGCCAATATAAATAAACCTACTTAAATTTATTAATAAGTAGATACAGTAGTATAGGTCAACAAAACTAAATAAATCAGGTTCAATAAGTTTTTAACCAAATAGTAAAAGACTTTAATTTAAAGAGTTACCGGTTACAAGGATTTTAAGTTCGATTTTGCCGCTGCTAAACCGGAAGCTTCATGGTGACCAATTTGTCAATTTACTCCTATTCTGCAATTTGCATGTATTGGGCAGACCTGTAATGCATAAGATCTTCACATGTACAATTTTCCTAAAAATATGGTATCACATATGGTTTGACTGCATGAAAAAAAAAAAAACCAATAAGTGCTTGTCAATTAGCAGGGACAGAACCAGAATTTTTACTTAGTAGTGACGGAGATGTATACAGAAAACAACAAACTAGAAAATTTAACAATATATAAGCATTAAACGACTTAGAAAGTTGATATAAAATCTATGTATATAGTAAATTTCGGGGCCCAGAATGAATCGAGATGCTCATAAGCTGGTCCAAGTACATCTGATTGTTTTTTAAAAAAGAAGATCCACATGTAATATTCAACTAAAATGGTATTTGGGCTAAAGAAAACCATGCATTTTTTTTCAAAGATGGAAATCCATGTACTTTAAAGGGAGTGATTTTCGCACTCCCCAAATTATTAACTTTGCTTTGTACAAAAATTAATATAGAGTTGATTTTCGAATTATTTAAAGAATGCAAAAATCACTCATCTACTTTGAAAGGGAACATTAATGAGGTTGGGAAATTGTGAGGAACGTGGGGGTGGAATTGGTAAAGCTTTTACTCCGCAGGAACATTGTCCTCACGCCGTTAATCGCGTGGGAAATTAAATAGACGGTCACGTTCCAGATGAGGCGAACGTAAATGAACGAAAATTTATACCGATCCGTGACGATAACGTGATACAGTTAACGTGGGCTTCAACCCTCCTTTTCATGGGATGGGGTTCGCCGGTTGGGTACATGCACTCCCTTTTTATTTTTTTGTTCAAGCGAAAAATCATGCATTAACTTAGATGATCAAAGTCAACAAGTCAGATAAACGGCATTTATAAAGATTCAAACAGACTACAAGAGTCGTAAACTAGATCTTAAGATGACCAACACTCATGCATCGATTAGGGCAAATTCCCTAGCTGTAAAAAGAATGGAACTAGAAACTACTAAATTTTGATCTTGCTGTGATCCAAGTTTGGCCAGACAGTCGGCAATTTGGTTGGCTTGACGATAGATGTGGACGACAGATGAATTTGTCCGGGCAGCAATTCTTCGAGCTTCTTCAACTATGTGGCGATGGGATGATCAACAGGTGGTACTTCATTGCAGAAACCAACTGTCACGCTCGAATCACACTCTATGGTAACATTTGGCATGCCCTTTTTCCAAAATGATTGTGAAGCCTCTGTAAATAGCCCATATCTCCACTTCCAAGCTACTAGTGCATGTTGCTTTGCCATAATAACCTAGGATCCAGTTCCCCGATCTATCTCTGATCACTCCTCCAAAGCCAGTCGTATTGGTGGACTCATAGAAGCAGTCATTTGTGTTCAACTTCAGATTTCTTGGTGAGGGTAAAACCCAAAATATCAGAGTCCCATGATGTTTATCATTGGCATGCGAAGCCTTAAAAGCATTAAAATTTCCTTAGCGTAGATATTAACTTGTTTTAAGCACATAGTTGATGTTGTTTCAACATTGTCAAAGCTCATCTTGTTGCGAGCTTTCCACCATTGCCAAAGTGAAACCACAAAAACCATGCCCCAAGGCATGTTAACATCCAAACGAAAAGAAGTTTTCTTTTTGGAGTTGAAAATTATTCGGTCTTTAATTGGTAAATTAAGGCTCACACTTAACCCCCTTTATTTGCTCGTTTCTCAATTCGGTCTCACTCTCTGTTTGCTGCGTTATGATTTTTTGTGTTTACTACTCCTACTATTTTATTTTATTCGAAATTCATTTCATTAATAGCCATAAGCGGCTAAACAGGGAATCCATCCGAGTACAATGAGAGGGAAACGTACAACAGACCATCACAGAAAAAATAACAAGGAAAACCAATGACAAATGGGCTATGACACGCCGTCACAAAAACTAGAGACTAGACCTGAGCACGACTCATCGCCTCAAAGGGTCGGGACACGAGAGGCCAGCCATCTATCACCTAGCCCTTGCTTGAAACACGATCCCAAACAAAGATAAACAATATCGAACCGACGGAAACAGGAGCACACTACAAAATAGAGATACAAAATGCAGCCACCGTGGAAAACCTCCACTGATGCACGTCGGCCAAGCCCTACTCGAGAGAAGACCACCCGCTGCCGACGATGGAGGCGCCGACTGGATCCCGAACCAAACCAATGGAGAAAAGACATCTTCAGCAAGCCCCCGTTGACACGAGCATGCTCCGGGCACGGAGAGACGAAGGAGAAATTCGTTACTGGGCCACGACCTCCGATCTAACCGGCCCACAACGCCGATGATTGTGATTCTCCCCCGCGTAGATACTTCCCACAGCTGAAAATTGGAAACCCCGGGCATCAGGGCCAAGCCTCCGCCCTTATCCGCCTACTTTGAAGCCAAGCCCCGCAAGTATTATTTGCCCATCACCACTACCCACTAGATCTGAGAGAGCCTCGTACTAGTAACAAAATGTACCCTCCGTTTAATGGGATTAGGTTGGCTGGTTGGGTGCATACACCCCTTTATTTGCTCGTTTCTCAATTTGGTCTCACTCTCCATTTGCTGCGTTACATGTTTACCACTCCTACTATTTCTTTTATTCGAAATTCATTCATTAACAGGCATAAACGGCTAAACAACGAATCCATCTGAATACAATAAGAGAGAAACGAATAATAGACCATCACAAAAAAAATACGGAGTAACAAGGAAAATCAATGACAAAGGGGCTACGACACAGCCGTCACAAAAATTAGAGACTAGACTTAAGCATGACTCACCACCTCAAAGGGTCAGGACACGAGGGATAGCCATCTATCTCCTAGCCACCCAGCCTGAAACATGATCCCAAACAAAGATAAACAATATCGAATCAACGGAAACAGGAGCACACTACAAAACAAAGAAACAAAACGTAGCCACCGTGGAAAACCTCCACTGATGCACGCTGGCCAAGCCCCGCTCGAGAAAAGACCACCCGCCGTTAACAATGGAGGCGCCGACTGGATCCCAAACCAGACCAGTGGAGAAAAGACATCTTCGGCAAGTCTCCGCTGACACGAGCAGGCTCCGGGCATGGAGGGACAAAGGAGAAATCCGTTACTGGGCTACAACCTCTGATCAAACCGGCCCACGACGCCGATGACTGTGATTCTCCCCTGAGTAGAGACTCCCCACAGCTGAAAATTGGAAACACCAGGCACTAGGACCAAGCCCCCGCACTTATCCGCCTACTCGGAAGCCAAGCCCCACAAGTATTATTTGCGCACCACCACTACCCACCAGATCCGAGAGAGCCTCGGACTAGTAACAAAACCGAATTGGGGAAACCAGTCGGTGAGAAATTGGCCACACCAGAGAAAAACAAATAAAACACGTAGCAAAAACAAAACTCCAACACCCTTCACCTCTTCCATCGAAAAACACCAAACCCTCGCCACCTCACAACCCACACCCCAGCACCACCACCAACACATTGGCAGATCTGAAAGGCCCGGAGGGGACCAAGCGAAACGGAGGATCACTGACAAACGCCATAACCACCACGCCGGTCGCAGAGATAGGAGAAGGGGGAGACCAGGGGGAGGAGGCAGAGCCAGAGCCTCCCAAACCCTAATCCGAGGCGGCTGTTGTTTCTAGAGAGAGAAAGGGGGCTTCGGCTTGGAGTATTGTTTAGTACTATTTTTCAGTCAACGAGAGATTTACATCTAGGCCTATCCCTACAATAAAAATTAGGCATTAAAGTAGTAACCTTAAAAATTAGGCATTAAAGTAGTAACAGTGATTTCTCCATTAAAACTGTAACAAGATCATAGTATCAAACAAAAACAGAAGATAGGGATAGGCCTAGATGTAAATCTCGTTGACTAAAAAATAGTACTAACCGTGATTTCTCCAAAAAAAAACTGTAACAGATCATAGTATCAAACAAAAAAGAAGAAACCAAAATTATTAATTGCTTTCTTCATCAAATCAAATAAATTGGTTTTGAATCTTTTGATGAGTTTCTTTTTTTATAATCAGACGTTCGGGTCAGATTTTTTTTCCTTTTTGATCAAAATGTTCGAGTTAGATTGTGCACACCTTGTCTAATTCTGCGGCTGTAAAGTTACCGACTAGACAAATCTTTTAGTGGTCCCAAGATTTGAAACGTTTAATTTCCGTGGGATTCAAACATGTGACCCTTAAAGGAGGATAAACACTCATTTGTTTTACTTTTTGTTTAGTACTGGAACTCCACACCTTAGTGGTCATTTAAATTTGTTTGTGGCATCTTGCATGTGTTGAATTTATTGTTTTAGTAAAACCTACCAAAACTGGTGAGTTTGGTGTAGTT
Source organism: Rhododendron kiyosumense (assembly GCA_019656275.1). Taxonomy (NCBI): domain Eukaryota; kingdom Viridiplantae; phylum Streptophyta; class Magnoliopsida; order Ericales; family Ericaceae; genus Rhododendron; species Rhododendron kiyosumense. The sequence continues at coordinate 8,949 of BPLS01022775.1, forward strand.
ACGTACGTTGGTCAATTTCAATAATAATAATAATACTAGATACTTTCTTCGTCACAAAATTATTGTTCACATTCAACGATCTGAATCGTGTTTGATAGAGTTCTAAAATCAATATCCAGTCTCTCCGTCCCACAGTTATTAGACAAAGGTTTTTTTTTATTTTATTTTACGGATTAGACAAAGGTTTTAAAATACAAACAAGGATATTATAAATTACAAATTATAACAAATATTTTTGAAAAGTGTAGATATATAGTAAAAATGGAATAATTATTTCGGGACGGAGGGAGTAGAATTCAATCGTCCTTTGGTGCAAAATGCATTCCAACCGAACTGTTTATGCCCATTATGAGGATGGTGTAACTGTGATTTTTATTTTTAGAGCATGTTGTAATGGCTCACATATTTATATAAAATCTACCATCAATTGTATAAATCTCACAGAAGAGGACAATTCTCATGCCCCAAGACCAATAAATAATCTATTGGGAATTATGCACCAATTTGAGGTTTCCTCTCCGGTCTGCGGAGTTGTATTTCTATAATGCGCAAATCCGCATGGTTGTATTCAAATTTTTTGTTTTGTTTTTATAAGCCAGAACATCACATGGATCAGAGTACGTAACGGCCCATTTCATAACGGACGAATAAGCTTATTCCGGTTTCACCCATATCCAAGGTTTGTTAGAGTCAACAATCAAGGATTGCTTATTCAGGTGGATGAGGAAGACCCCTGCATCTCCTCAAGTGAAACAGACCACCAACCCCCATCATTACCTTAATTGGGTTTGCTTATTCAGGTGGATAACAGGATAAGGAAGACCCCTGCATCTCCTCAAGTGAAACAGACCACCCACCCCCATCATTACCTTAATTGGGTAGTGCAAATTACTGACGTGCCCCTTAAGCATACCAAATCGTTTCTAAGACAAAGACTGGTTATTCACTTTTTCATCCAAAACCAGGCAGAAAGTGAGAGCTAGGGAGCCATGAAACCCGGCCACGGCGCGCCCTGTCACTGATTTCCAGCGACATCTCCGTCAAGGCAACCCATATCCCTTTGTTCTCTCATTCTTCCCTAATCTGTAACAAAAGAAGACATCGCAACAAAAGTCCGACTTCCCACAATGCGCTGAGATATGCAACTATGGCCTTATGAATTTTATTACTCCTACTTAACAATAGATAGTTTTTGAAGTGTTTTGAGTCAGGGAGCTTTTACATGAAAATTGTTTTTTGTTCGTGCTCAAGTGGTATTAAGGAAAAGGTTGGGTGGAATAATTGTAGGGTGGTATTAAAAAGGTTGGGTTTGACTCTTATATATTTAGTGTTTTTGATGTCATGTCTAAACTTGAATTCTATAAATGCAACATGGTAGAAGTGTGAATTTTGTGTGTTGGATTATAGTTGAATTTGAATCCAATAAATGCAACTTGGAATTTACGTGATTTGGACAATTTTTGGTATGTCGTGGGCACGGATCATCCGCTAGTTAAGCTACGAGCTTTCATGTTGGGCTCATTTTGAATTCGGAACATTGCACCCCCCTCCTCTTAGCACGTATAAGATCCTCAAAATCTACATAAAATTATATCAACGTATGAGTTATACATTCTTTGCTAACAACTTATATGTTGAAAAATCTTTCATAGTCGTTCTTGTATAGTACGTAATTAGCAAAATCTCTCGAACAAGCTAGTAAAATTGAAGAAAAAATAGGTTTTATATATAAAATATTGTAGGCTATAATTTTTTATGAACCTGCTCAATGGGATATAGAGTATTTTTTTTATAAGAAAAAAGTTTATTCAAGAAAACTTGACAAATGATACATAAGTCAGGGGCGGGGGAGGAAAATCCAACCAAAGATTGAATAAAAAAAAACTCAAATGGGATAAAGCCTGTAACACCCAATAAGCCAAGCCCGAAACACCTAAAAGGATAAAATCCTTACAACACCTTAGGGCCAGCCCAAACATCCAATGGGCAAAACTAGACCGGCCCGTAAGTTGCCCTTAGAAAGGGGCATTTGGACCGGAGTGTTTTGGCAGCCCAAGGGAGGCATTCCTGGGCTTTTCTTGGATATGGGATTTTTTCAGGGAAAATGACGGTCAATAACGTGTTTTGATAATTAATACCCATCAATGACATTTTGTTCATTAACAAATATTCTTAGCATGTTCTTAAAAGATATTAATTATCAAAACACGTCATGAGCCGTCATTTTCCGGCAGGCAAAGAAATCTTGAGACACCATGCTGTGTTTGATTTGGTAATTGAAAAGTTTTTTGAAAAATAGTAGAGGTAATAAGTGAAGAGAGACAGAGAGAGAAATGTTGGAAGTATGAGGAATTTTTTGAAAAATACTTTTTGAAAAGGGAAAAGAACACAGTTTTTTATCAAAATATGTCCC
>BPLS01022784.1:0-11936 GCA_019656275.1 Rhododendron kiyosumense
TTCGGAAATGGACGAAGAGGAAATGACTACGACAAGTTGGGACCCGAAGCGGAGGGAGAAGATGGGGCCGAGGGTTTGGGAGAGTTTGAAGAAGTTTCGGTGTATCAGTATGGGTACTTTGAGGAGGTGGAGGTGGCCGATGAAGGGAAGAGAGGGTGGGCTTGGAGGAAGGTTGCGGCGGCCGCGGGGTTTGTTTGACAGAAATTTGAAAGCAATGAGGAGGAGGAGGAAACCAAAGAGAGAGACGTATGAGAAGGTGAGTTCCATGCTTGGCAGTGGTTGAAGTTGATTTGTAATACGCAGTGTGTTTTTAGAGGATAAGATCCGTTTATATAGTGGGAAAAGTGGACGAAGTGTCAGCAACATGAACAAATTCAGAGGTTTTGGCTTTGTTTAATGTTCAAAACACTTACGTAACTCTTTAAGTGTGTAGGATTGAGTTTCTCCTATCCTTGTAATGTTTTTTTTTTTAATCGGCAAAAGTAATAATTTATTAGGGGAAAAGAGAGGGAGTCCAACCAATAGTTGGAATAGCCAAGGGATAAAGTTCAATACATCCTGAGGGCTTAAAGTACCCAGATAAAAGCATTGAAAATCATATACAACCCTAAAGGCTTAAAAAGCCTAGATACATTCACTACAAGAAAGATTATGTTGGGTGACGAATGAAAATCGTCATAAATTGCATGTTTTCTATCACAAATAATATAGGTGACGAAAAATTTTTGTTGATTAAAGGTTGTCGAGAATTCCTACTTAGTGACGAAATCTATTTTTCGTCACATATAGTGCCTTTTGAAGACAAAATATTTCATCATCAAAAAGTGAATAATTTGTGACGAAATTTTTTTCCTCGCTTATTGTGCTTTTTGGCGACAAAATTTGTTGTCATCATGTAACGCCCCTAATTTTAGGTACGTTAAATAAACGATTTTATTGAAAACTTAAATAGAGTCACGGCTCATTATTACAATATAACTCTACTGCTCCGCTTGTTTCTCCATCCTAGCGAGTTTTTCGGCTCCGAAAGCCACCAAAGTAAAGAGTTCGCCTTGTTCATCTATAAGATCTGACATATTATACCGGCGTCGCCAACCATATAATATGTCAGGGTCACCAAAAGTAACACCATGAGCTACAAAAGCTCAACAGATTAAATTCTACCCACTAACCCTTAACTTAAAAGTATTAGATCATAATATCAATGATTTCCATATAGATCATGCATTTTTGATAAAACAATTAATCAATGACACATCCACATTCTCAATCCAAACTAACGGTGGTGCCATGGTTTTTCGAGTTTCTCCTACGTGACTCATCGTTGTTCGTGTCATCGTTTTTACTTTTCTTTTTCCAAATCAACATTTCCAAAATCATTTTTAACACACCCAACCTCGGTTCCGCCATTCCAGGTTCCCGAGTATCCTCACAACGGTTTTGCCGTCCCGGGTTCCCATTGGCACACAAAAACATTTGCATTGGCTCCTCTCCGCGGATAACCAATCTACACACCCAACCTCGGTTCTGCCGTTCCGGGTTTCCGAGTATCCTCACAATGGTTCCGCTGTCTCGGGTTCCCATTGGCACACACAACTCACATTATGCTACCAAAGCTAGTCATAATGTAGTTTCAAAAATATTTCCTTCTTCGGAGCACGTTTTTCTATTAATCACACCATAGGTGTCATGTTTCTAACTTTTTTTGATTTCGGTGTCTCATTTTCATGCATAGACTTCCGCGGTAAGACTTTCCACATAAGTAATCATTCATTGTAATCTTAAAGCTAAACTCCCAAGATTATCCAACTCTATATTATTTAGCATGCTCAAATCATAACTTAAAGCATAACGCCACATGTACGGACGCCCTTGGAGTGGAAACCCCTTATGCTTTATCAACAACCACACGTAATGCAATTATTCATAGTAACATGTATGCATTCTCATAACCATTCATAAGATCAAAATACGAATACTTGCAATCAAATGTGAAATTACTATCCTTCGAGCTTCGTTCTTTCTTCCTTTTTGGAAAGTTTAAAAGAACATATATTTTTCCAAAAAATTAAGTCGATATGTTCAACATACTCCCATTCCATTTCATCTTTTTAAGAAAAACACCTTTTAAGTTTTTTTTGGGTAAAACAACACCTTTTAAGTTCCTTATACATTTCTCAACATATAAGTATCGTTCATATAGATTTAAAGTCTAACGGCTAAGAAAACTTTTACGTATACTTAGTAAGTAAGTAGAGATATTTTTCGTAAACAAGTTTTATACTTAGAGAGAGTGGTTAGGAGTATCCTACCGTTCTTCTTGGCGGTAGTGACGGCTATGGAAATGAGTCGGTGATTGGGCAGAGTAACTTTCTACGGTGGTCTCCCGGTAGCTTCGAAAGAAAAAGGTTTCTCTCGAAAGTTGGTCTTGACTAAGAACTACTAACTTTTGGATCGAAAGGGTGGTCGAGTGGCAGTTTAATGGCGGTCTAAGATGAGTTTCTTGAAGAACTTGGGAAGAACTTCAAGAAACTAAGAACAAAGCTAAAACAAAGTAAGAACACTAATTTCTTTCTAGAGAGAAGTTGGAGGATTTGAAGGTGTGAGTTGAATGGTGGGTGAGGGTCCTATTTATAGCCAAATTTTGGGCTCCCCCTCAAGGCCCCCCCCCCCCTCTCTCTCTCTCTCTCTCTCTTTACTCCCATGGATATGTTCCATGGACTTGTTGTTTCAAGCATCCCATGCCTTCCTCACTTGTCATTTCCAATTTAGGCCATACCTTAGGTTAATCATGAAGGATTTTAAGGCTTGTCTAGTCTAATGAAAGGTTGCTTGCAAGAAAACACAAAATCATTGGCTAGTTTGTACTTTGAAAGACTAGAAATGGTTTGGAAAGTTTGTACTTGGCTTAAAAGGTTAACTTGTGTAAGTGTCCAAAAGCATGCACACACACACCCTCTCCCTCTCTCGGCCTCTCCTCTCGCTCTCTCTCTCTCTCGGATTTTCTCTCTCTCTCTCTCTCTCTCTCTCTCTCGGATTTTCTCTCTCTCTCTCTCTCTCTCTCTCTCTAGTACATATATATATATGCTTATGGTATATAAGTATAAGTATACCAAAGTACAAAATAGTCCTAATAGGTCTATGGAAAGAAATAAAGGTTATGGGTTTTCAAGTGACAATTCAATGGAAAGATCATGAGTAAAACTTTCCTAGAAAGCATATATATACATATAAACATATATAGACACGCTTATATTAGGCTATGAGGTATATATAAGCACATATATGTACTTAAAAAATCTAAGAAAGTGACTTTGGTGGGCAATTTAGGTCTAGGCCTATTAGTTTTACGGTTGTAAGTATGGCATGACTAAAGTTGCTTCTTTTGAAAGCACAATGATGGCTTACTTTGGTATGTCTAGTCTAGTCAAGTATATATATACATTGGCATGCCTAATATCTATTGTCCAATGGACAAATTTTCTCCTAACATTTATTGACCAATGGTCAAAGGAATATTGGATATAATTAGTGTTTGAAATGACTAAACATGGGAATAAAAATGATTACTTCTATGGTCTAATGATTCAATAGTGTTTGGAGGGGTTCATAAGGCTCAAAAATAGTCAAAAGGGTCTACTTAGGGTTAGGAGAATGTAACTAGGTCAAATGGTAGTCCGGTTCCTCCAACTAATTGGTTAGAATCCATTCCATTTGCCAATTAGGGCTTCTAGTCAAGCAATATAATTTTTAAGGACCAAAATCTAATTATAACTGATTATTAGAAATTAAAAAGGAATTTTAAAAGCAATCCAAGTAATTAAAATAATAAATTCAAATATTTAAATGAATTTTTATTTATTGAAAATCAGAGTCGTTACACATCAATTATTCCTTTTGCTGACGAAAATTTTTGTCACATTGTCGGTGACGAAATTTTTCGTTCCAAAAGACGTTTTCATATGGACAAAAAAATCCTTCTTTCTTGCCCCTGCTGGGTTTCGAACCCGAGTCCCTTAAGTTTTTCGCGCAAGCTCCAACCAACTGCACCACCCAAATTTTTCAATAAATATTTGAAATATCTAATATATGACATATGTGTTTAATGTGAAAATATAGTTCGAATGTAATTTTGAACATTTAAACATTAAAATTAGCAATTTTGATAAATATGAAAGTTGTAGGCAATTGAGTTATTATTCAAACCCAATTTGAATTATTTCAATTGGAGTTTTTTTTAAAGAGTTATGTCCGAAATATATTTAGTGACAAAGCGCAATTCATAAATTTCGTCACTAAACGTACCCATTTGACGACGAAATATATTTTTCGTCGCTGAAAGTGTTAAAATGGTGACAAAATTATTTTTCGTCACCAAAGTTAAGCATTTGATGACGAAAAAAATATTGTCACTAAATTGGTCTCATTTGGCGATGAAATATATTTTGTCACCAAAGGATTATCTTCGGCGACGAAAAATAATTTCGTCACCTTTTTTAAGCTTTCGGCGATGAAAAATATATTTCGTCGCCAAATGGGTACCTTTGGTGACGAAAATACTTTTTTCGTCGCTAAACAGGTATAATTTGTGACAAAATTATTTCGTCACGGAAGTTGTCAAAACAGTGACGAAATTAAATTTCGTCACCACTTTTTCGTCACTAATTTTCATTTTTCTTGTAGTTATTAATAAAGCTTGGCCCAAAGAAACCCGAAACCTACTCAAAATAGCCAATGCCGTTCACCAATACAGATAGGACTACCACTGGCACCAGTCAAAGCTTTTGATGACCACCTAGCCACCACTGGCTACCTCATAGAAGAACAACCGAAACCCAAAAATCAAACACCTGTCGCGGATGCTGCATTGAGCCATTAGGCGAGATCCGGGCCATCCAACAACTGCCACGGCGGGAGCCAACGCCGGCCGCTACAACCAAGCCTAGAGAAACCCTAGCCGTTAGGCGCAATCAGAGGTCCAGCAACACTCAAACCGGGAAAATTGGGACGGCTAACAACCGTGCACAGGGACAAACGACGCGAGCAGGGGGTTGGAAAAAGAGAGAGGAGAAAGAGTGGACAAGGGAATCGAGGACCATAATAGAAGCGATCTCATCGAACGCCTGACCTTCTCTGTTGCGAGCCGCAGTGAAGCACATCGATTTGGCTCCCAAAAACAAAAAGGGGAGATCTAACGGTGAGATCTATGCACACCAACACCGCCACCGAAACGCCATTGTCACCACCTTCTCACTACCAATGCCGATCGATTTTGTAATAAGGAAAAAAAAAGGAGGAAAAGGAAGGTGAAGGTGAAAAGAAATGGGTGAACTCAAAAGGAGAGAAATTGGAGAGTGACAGAGGAGACGGAGAGAGGAGGAGGAGGGGAGGAGAACCCTTATTATGTTGTTTTACTTAATTTTGAAAATTGAATAAAAACATTGAAAACTCTATTGAATCCTTATTTAACTTAAACATTTAGGAGTACTGAATTGAATGAACAGTTTTTGCTATCAAGTCTGATAAACTCAGGAAGAGTTGTGCAGGCAAACTGATTAACTGCACTTGGCAGTCTCTTGCTGAAACTCGGAACAACAATAGAGAGACAGCCACAGAATAAGCCACAACACTACAAAACCGAGCAATTAATGCTATAGTGACCATGTATGAGTATCACGTTTTGGGTACATGTGATAGTATCACCAAAGTAATGGTAGAATTATTGTGCGCCATTTGTCATCACATAGTATAGCACATTCTACCAATGCAATTAACATCTCATATAGTGCTCAAGATGTGGTACTCAGACATGATTATCACATAGAAACAAACTCGATCGCATCCAATGCATGCATCCACGTATCGATTGAAAACAGTTGCAGCAACAACTCCTTGCACAACACGAAGGCCTGGCATCACTAAGAGCATCTCTAGCATGCTCTTAATTTGAGCCTGTTAAACAACTCCTTGCACAGTGATAAGCACCCGAGAATGTAATGAAGGGTGCGCTAGAGTCTAGTTTTAGTTTGCTTAAACTGTTAATTAATTGTTTTTAATCATGTTCGTTCGTAGAATGTGCTAGTTCCGTTTTGTAGGTGAATCATCCAAATAAAGGAGTTTTTAAGCCCAAAGGTTAGCAAGAGTATTCAAAGCGCAAAGATGGTTAAGAATGGAAGAACCAAGCCAAGGCAGGGCCAAAGCAAGCAAGCCAAAGCAGGCAAGGCCAAGGCCAAGGCACGGCCAAGCACTGCAGATATTGGGTTCGGCATTGATGGGAAGAATGGAGGTCCATCGATGCCGAAGTACTTAGTGGAATCGCCCCTAATTAAGCTGCTCGGCATCGATGGGAAGAGAAACATTACATCGATGCCGTGGCCGTTAGTAAAGCACTCTAAGGCCGTTGCCATCAATGCCGAGGGCCTTAGAGGTGGATTTTCAGAGTATTTTGGGAATATTTCGTGCGCGATGGCGGCTAACATAAATAGGAGTGACATCATTTTGTAAAACACGTTTTTTAGTACATTTCTAGATCTAGCTTAGATTGAATTTGCTTTTTGAATTGTTCTTCCATTTTCCAGCACTTAATAGTTAATTTCCTGCTTTAATTAGTTTAGTTTTGGTAATTTTTGCTTTATTAAAGTTGTAGCTACTTTATCGATCTATAGTTTAATCAATTTTTCTTCTAGTGTTGCCTTTCAATTATGTTAGCTAAATTTGTGTTTGCTCTTATTTTTCTTGATATGCGTGAGTAGTTTTAAGAGTTGGGTCATGGGATGATTAAAATTCCATGGCTTGGGCGAAAATTGCATTTTTCACCAATAAAGCTTTAATTTTTGGATTTGAAAATTAATGTGAGGTTCGCATTCGTTTGGTAAATTGCCGAGTTGTTAACCTCTTTAATCATGTGAAGGTAGGAGCATCGCCTACCTACCACACATGATGCTTAGAGCTCTGTCGCTCGAGATGTTTGCCAAATGAATTCTAGAGCTAGCTTTATAATTGAATCTCTATTTTCCGGTTTAGGAACCTTAATTGCGTATCTTGAACTGCGTGAATTGGTGAAAAATGTGGTCTAACTCAAGTCATGAGTGCTAGTGATTCATAGACCTAACATGTGTTTTAATCTAGTATTCGCTTTAATTTAGCTTTTTAAATTTCGTCCGTTTTAAAGTAAAACCAAGTTGGCTGTCTAAAAGCCGAAAACCCGTGCTTACTTCTACAAATCCAAGCAAGGCCGTATAATTATTCCCGTGGGTACAATTCCGGACTTCCGGATTATCATGCTTCAACCAACATATTAACCCTACGCTTGGGGCATTATTCCTTATATTGGAGAAAACGAAGCACACAGGTAGCTTGAAAGCTTAAAAGTTAATGAATATAGACTATATAGTGTCTCGCGTCTCTCGCCCCAGGTGGCAAGTTACTGTAGCAAAATTAGGAATTATCTCAAATTAATGCCTAGCTAGGCCTTTCCCGAGCCACCTAGCATATGCTTCGAAAGTTCCCTAGCTATTTCGACTAAGCTTGCACTTTATCAAGTCTCCCTGTACTTGCTCTAACATCGTAATACTGACATCTACAACACCAGTTTGAAGATTAGTTGACACTATTGGAGGAGTCAGATTTAGCGTGACTCAACTCTCCTAACTGACACTTAAAGCTACTGATCATCTTTGACACTAGTCCGGCCAAGTCCCAAGACTAGCTATGTTCATTTTTGGATTTAGGATTTTTTCTATGTATAGTCACTGGTTAGGGACGGAGTTATGTTAGGGCCCGGGCCGGCAGGGAAAGACTATGTTCATTTGGGATTTAGGATTTAGGATTCTTAGCTTTCTCTGCGCACGCTCACTCCACTCATTACCCAATATCCAAATTCAAATACCAAAGCGAAGAGTTATTCTTGATCCATGAGACATGTTTATCACGTGCATGTATCTGTGGTACGCAAGTTTAAGAAGTTTGTGTAGGTTCAAGTTAATGTAATTTTTAAAATGATATTCTGCACTGACGTTGGAACTTACAAATGAAGTAAAGTTAATTAATTTATCATAAAGTTCGCTGTCATTGATTAAAAATTATCAATCATTAAGTTCACGTAGCCCACCACTCGGGCAAGGGTTCTAACCAGTTAGCCTAACAACCAGTTTGGTTCTGTTTGGATCCGTTGTGGGCCTTTTTTGGGCTTGTAACAATGATTGGAATCGTTCATTTTTAGAGCTTGTCGAGAACATTGGTCACGCCAAAAATCACATTGGTCGGATAACATTTGATATGGTTACAAAATGTATTAAGTTTGGGAAAAAAAAAGTGTGCAACACTCGGTGAATTACAAGAAATTCAGGATCTCCCAACTGTTTTTTTCGCAACGGTTGTAAAAACCGTCGGTATAGATGGTGTATAGTAACGGTTTGCAAGACGTTACTAGAAACAGGACTATAGCAACGGTTTTTATGTGACCATTAGTAGATTACAACACTATAGCGATGGTTGTCACTAACCGTCACTAAAAACTGGACTATAGCGACGGTTTCCAATAACCGTTACTATAAACTGCACTATAGCGACTGTTTTCATTAGCCGTTAGTAGAATTTTACACCACCAAAACCAATTTTCTTTCATACGATCGGTTTTCAAACCAAACTAACGATCGAGACCGTTGATCTTATTTTTCATGTTGATTAAATCATTTTCATACAAATTTGGCTCAATTGGATTTAGAAAATTTCTTTATCGATACACAATTTCATTAATAAAATGAGTTTTTCTGTCCGATAAGTGTGTAGCGATACTCGATTAACTTCATTCTTGAACATACTCTAGCCACTCGACCGTGACACAATCGTGATGATCGAGACTGTTGCTTTTGTTAGGGCTATTTTTCCTAAATTTTTGTTGTGGTATTTTTCCGGTATTGTTTATTTAACGTATTTTTTAGCATTTTGTGGTAATTTTTTAAACTAATCATTCATCTTAACAAGAATAAAAAAAGTATGAAATTGTGGACCAAAGTTGAAAAAAAATATCATATAAGATGACACTAACGACAACAAATGTTAGTTGTTTGATATTTTTTCGCCATATTGATTTTTTATGCTTTTAATTGCATTTTTTTTAAAAAAAATTTAGACTCAGCTCATAATAATGACTGATCAATCAAAAAAAATTATGTGAATCTAACAAAAATTTAGAAAAGGCAAAATTAATATTGAAAATAAATTAGGAAAACAGAGGTTTTTTTTTTTTTTGGGTACATGGTGCATGTAAATTTAATTGAAGATGAGTGAATAATGGAACTATTTTTCTCACACAAGATATCATTTTTTGTAAATGAATATTACAAAATAATACTCCTATCAAAATTATTATCCTACTTTGCATCAATCTAAACAATTATAAATAAATATAGTGTCATATATGATTATATGCATACAGTCTTGTGCATTTATACCAATTTTAAAAGGTAATTATTGAACCTAGCGTTAAATTCTATGTAATAATAATTTCATTATTCGTACGAATATTGTACTCCGTATTGTGTAAGAAATAGACGCTTCCGATCGAAAAAAAAATGATATTAGGTAAGTGTTTGTATAGTATAAACTGGATTTTAAAAAAAAAGGATTAAAAAAATCCGGCTAGTATAGTATAAATATTAAAAGGTGTATGATTTTAAACCAGTTATGGGCTAGCACAGTTGGTTCTCGCGCGCGGGCGCAGACGCGAGGTCAGCGGTTCGATTCTCAGGAGGAGCAAGATTATTTCGCCAACCATGTGAGCGCCACATCAACGCCATGCGAGTGACATGTGGCTGCCACATCAGTGCCACACGAAGGCTTACGTCACACAGTGGTTGGTTTTTTAAAAAGAAAATTGCCTTTAGCTCATCAAAACCGTCGCTGTACCTTTACAGCAACGGATATATTGCAACGGTTTGGCTGACGGTTCTCCAACCGTTGGTATAGCCTAAACGGGTCACTACCGACGGTTTTTGAGTTTTTTGGCAACGCTTTCGACCGTTGCTATAAAACGATTTTCTTGTATTACAACTCATTCGACACAATTATCCGAAGATAAATGCATTTCCAAACTATATCAAACGATATCCGATCAACGTAATTTTTCGCGTAGCCAATGTTCTCAACAAGTTCTAATAAAGGAACAGTTTCGATCATTGTTGTGAACCCGGTACGAGCCCACAACGGGTCCAAACTGGACCGAACTGGTTGTTAGGCTTACTTGTTAGGACCTTAGCCCCACCACTGGCCTTAGGAAACACTGACCTAGAACTCTAGAAGAAATGCTGAGCAAAAGCTTTTACGATAAGTCTTATGAGTAGATACATGCATTCATGTGCATATGCCGATATTGGTAACTATATTTATGAAACATTCAATTTTGTTTTAGAATTCATGTCTGGATTCTGTACAAAAATGGTAGATGTTTTGTAAATGTCTTTAACAATATCAAATTGAGTTAAATTTTTACAGGGACCGTAAACATGATGAAGAAAATGAGCGGCTCAGATCTTTTTGACTCGAGACGAGTTCAAAATGCGTATGTACGCGGCATATGTACCAGTAGCAGCCAAGCTTTTTATTGCCAAAGCGCTTCTCAATTATAATAAGTTCAATTATTCCCACGGATTTCAAAATTCATTTAAATACTATATATACTTTTGCACCATATCAAATTCATTGGGTTGCTCCTTCACTTCAAAATTTTCGGCTAGTTTAGATTGTAGTCAAATGAGAACTTATGCACCAAAGATTGAATATAGGGTGGCCCTAATGCCACGACCCATTTTGTAAGTGCCATGAACTTTTCAGAAGTTTGACAATTTTGCCCCTTATGTATTCTACTTAATTGGAATCTATTAATTGAAAGAAGTGGGCTCAAAATTATAAGAACTCTAATCTACAACTTTATCTCTACACTACTTTTTGAGAACTCATGGTGGCGGCATCAGTTTATGCACAAATGTTTTTTTTAGTGACGGCTCCGGAAATTTGTTGCAGAATGTTTAAAAATTATCTTGACTCTACTAGCTGATCGGTGAATCAACAATACATGCGCAAAACCTTATATATTAGTGTGAATAATGTGGTCAAAAAGCATAACTTTTTTTCTAAAAAAATTATGTAGTATGTGAGAACTTAAAATTGGGAGGCTTAAATAATCATCCTTAAAACTTACTTTCTTTAAGTTTTCATCCCGGTCAATTCGAACACTTATGATTTCATCCTCACTTTTTGATAATCCCAATAGTGCCCACATATATATATATATATATATTTATATAGAACTGAATTTTGGGATGAAAACATAATAAATTTGGTCCCAACCTTTATGGAGGCAATTAGTCCGGTAGATTTTGTCAATCCATCCCAAAAATCACGGCCCCCATTCAAATTCTCATCCACTTTTCCTAATCTGCAAAATATGGTCGGTTACAAAATCACCATTATCCCCTTTCTTTCACAAGAGGAAAAAAAATCCACCATTATCCCACCAGGCAGCATTATCATTTTTTCCTCATTTGATGCCGCACCGAGGAACCATGGAGGCATAGCCCAAGAGCAGGGGACGAGGAAGTGGGCATTAGAGGAGAAGCCGAAGGAGAGGTAGCTAGGACAGGGCGGCGCCGGTGGCGGCAGCGTGAGGTGCTTGTCGGGGGGGTCGCCGGGGACGTGGTGCCACAAGAAGTTGACGGGAATCGTGGTCAAGAAGCACAGCGGAGGACGGGGACCAAGACGCCAATGGCCGACGCCGTGGATTCCACGTCCAGTACCATATATTGTGGTGATTCGGCTTGCGTCGCGCTCTCTCTCTCTCTCTCTCTCTCTCTCTCTCTCTCTCTCTCTCTCTCTCTCTCTCTCTCTCTCTCTCTGCCGACCGGCGGCAATAACCAAGTGTTTCAGGAGGGTTTGGT